>CAKAKR010064926.1:14170-97647 GCA_916700685.1 Adelosebastes latens | reverse complement strand
CTGAGAATATCTAGTGAATGTACAGTGGACGTTTGTGCAGAAATAACTGCTGCAGCTCCTCCAGACCAACAGAGGTTTCCCGTGTCTTGTGAAGTGACGGGGCTCCGCAGAGAGAAACGTTATCGTCTCCGACCAAAACTCCGGTGTCTCCCCTGTTCCCTCCGGCCGCGGTCGGGAGGCTGAGGCAGGAAAACCAACACTAGGATCAGCATTGATTCATGGAGAGACCTTCGTCTGGTCAGCTAACATTACTGC
Organism: Adelosebastes latens; assembly: GCA_916700685.1. NCBI lineage: Eukaryota > Metazoa > Chordata > Actinopteri > Perciformes > Sebastidae > Adelosebastes > Adelosebastes latens. The sequence goes on along the minus strand of CAKAKR010064926.1, from coordinate 97,392 downwards.
CAAGCAGCTGAAATATAGAGTGATATTGTGCTTTTAGCTGACGTGTGTCGCCTCACTGTTTTGAGCGATGCTCCTTCATGTCTATGTAGAGCGAGCACAAGCAGAGCGCGAGCAACAGGACGCTGACTTTAGTTGACTTAACGGCCACAGGTGTCGCTGTTAACAAGACATTTCTGATTCTTACAAACAGTCCCTTTAAATAGCCTAATATTGTGTGACCTATAAGACACATTGCCAAGACAACTTAAATATAAACTTATATTATACAGACGTTTACATGCCTCCGCTGTGATACTAATCCAATACACTTTTTGTCAAATTCAGTAAATATCTCCTCGCGGTCCGCTCGCTGTCCGTTCTGTGTGCACTGAAAAAAAGCTGGTGTTCATACACAGCCCTGGCTCTGTAAATGGGGCGCAGAGTGGCTTGAACCTAACGAATGTCATTTATTTTTGTATTTTTTAAAGTTATTTTTTGGGGGCATTTTTTAAGCATTTTATTGACAGGACAGTGGCTAGAGTCTTGGAAAGGGGGAGGGAGAGAGAGAGAGAGAGATGACATGCGGAAAGGTCCACAGGCCGGATTCGAACCCGGGTCCACCGCGGCTAGGACTGAGCCTTTGCCATATGTGGGCGCCCGCTCTACCAACCGAGCTAACCAGGCGCCCGTATTTTTTATTATTTAACATTTTTTTTTTACAATCAAAGCTTCTATTAAAGTTTTTCAATGAATCTTTGAAGGTCTGTTGTCATACTTTATGATGTTTTTTGACCGCAGTGAAAATTTGATTTAAAGGTATGGTTAGTAAAGATTTTAGAAACAGTTTTTGTTATATTAGTTGAAATTCTCATTACATCCTGACAGCAATCAATCAATCAAATGCTATGACAAAAAAAAGAGGAAAAAATCCTGTATCTGTGGCTGTCACAGGACTGTAATAAGTCCGTCCAATCATTTCATTCGGCCCAAATGAAATGATTGGATGGGCTACCTACCTGTCTACCTGCACGCACTCTGCCCGTGCACTCATTGCGGGTCACCAGTCTTCTACGAGCTGCTAGCTTGACAGCTGTGAGTGCTAACAATAGTGTTCGTAATGATAATAGTGTGGGAGTGGCTTTGGAGGGAGGCCTGAAGGGCTGTCAGTGTTGCTAGTTAGCATCTAATGCTAACTGCTAGCTACTGTCATTGGAAAAGAGTTGACAACACGGGGCTCGGTTTTTTGGTTTGATCATTTTTAAAAATCTAGTGTACTAGTTTCTCAAGATCACCCACCCTACCTTTAAGTTGTTTTTTTTTTAAAGTTTTTGAAAGGCTAAACTGCAACCAATATAACAGAAATGATTACATCCATCTTTTTTAAATACATTTTGACTTTTGGACTTCGGCCTGAGACAATTGCAGAGATGAGGAGCGCCGCTGTGTGAGAGAGCTAGAGAAAGGGGAACAGAAGGTGGACTGCTGCACGCAATGTTTTGGTAAGGTATCAATAATTAATAATTTAAATGTCAATGTTAGAATGAAGCCTCAAAATATTCGGCAACCGTACAAGCCACACGGCACTATTTTGAATTTGACAAACATGGAATTCAGACCGACCAGACTATTATTTTATTTTTTAGACAGCTTCTTCATTTAACTTTTTTTCAAGTTATGTCAAATGTAGGCTATTATAAGGCTATTTGAAACATATTTCTGGTAGTTGTTCTGTATGGCCGGAATTCTGGAATCTTAACGGCCATATTGGCCTCAAAAAGTCAAGCGTAAACGCTGCATTATAGCCTCAAACACAAAACAGAGTGTGTGTGAGTGAGTGACAGAGTGTGCGCTAAAGACGGAAGAGGTTGTTCTGATTATTCGGGTTTGTGTGGCTGTGTATGTGTGTATGCTACGATACTTTTTAAGCTTGACAGATGTGGTGCTTTGTTTCGCTATTTAGTTAAAGGTCCCATATCATACTCATTTTCAGGATCATACTTGTGTTTTGTGTTTCTACTAGAACATGTTTACATGCTGCTATGTTAAAAAAAAACGTTATTTTCCTCGTACTGTCGGCCTGAATATACCTGTATTTACCCTCTGTCTGAAACGCTCCGTTTTAGCGCATTTCGACGAAATTGCAACAGAATTGCGTTGCTAGGCAACAGCTTGGGTCCATGTGTACTTCCTGTCAGCTGATGACATTCGCATACACTGCAACCAGGAATAAACTGGGGCACATTTAGAATGTTTACGTTTAAATCTGAGTAAAGGTTTACAGAGTTTCTGAATACGGGCTGTGTGTATTTCCCTGTGGATTGAGCATTTCGATACTTTCACAGTATTTATATAGGACTGAAGCCTGCTTTATCATAAAAAAACATGAAAATCTCACTTTTTTATAATATGGGACCTTTAAAGATGTGTTTCCTATTGCTGTCAGCTATGCACACTTTGTATTCACATATGCAATAGCACTCCCTAAAAAGAGTCTGATGCGCAAAATCGGTGGAGTTCCCCCTTTAATGTGACTGAATGATGAATTGGATAAATGGATGCAAGATTGTTCAAGTTAGCTTTTGTCTCAGTGTTAACTATTAAAAAAGAAAATGAGAATTTTCTGCCTTTAACCCTGTTGTTGGCTTATGTGTTTTATCTCCGTGTGAACACGAGGTATCTGCAAGTCCAAATTTGAGATTTTTGTTTTCAAGATGAATTTCAAACCCAAGTTATTCATCCTTTATCTTATTAAATATAGTGAAGCTTGGTTGTGTTTTGTTAAACTGCTGTGATTCATACAGTACTACTATTACTGGTCCGTCATTAATGTAATGTAATGAGTGGACATGAAGCAGAGAAACTAAGATGAAAAAAAAGAAACCTAAAATAACTGGATTTAAGACATCTGAATCCTTAAATAAAATGTAATAAAACTAGAACCTGCCTCAACTCTAAAACGTGTTGAAATCAGACTCTCACCCTGGATGATGCGGAGGCTGTCGGTGTGGCGGGGGTGGAGGGAGCAGAGGGGAGGGAGGCGCCGCTGTGGGAGGCCGAGGAGGAGGAGCGGGTGGGCGAGGCGTTGCGGGAGCCCGGTTTGGAGCGTCGACCTCGGGAGCGGAAGGCGGCCAGACCCTGAGACGCTCCTTCAGGAAGGATGAATTTCTCTCTCAGCTCCAGGTTGGTGCGACCACGAGCTGAAGAGAAACAAGACAGAAAAGACAAATGAGTTGGTTGGTTTTTTGTCGGCTCACAGTGTTCCTCCAGCAGGGGGGGGGGCAGCAGAGGCAGCGAGCAGAGTGAGGGGGAGAGAGTCGGTGCTTCCTTGGCTGCAGACTTCAGAGTCCGTGCATGTTTCATTTGAGAGTGCACGTGAGCAGGGCAGGTGTTTGGAGGGGTGGGGTTGAGGGGTTCAGGGAGTCGCAAGTGCACTTTGGTTGAGTTGTTTTTAAGGGGAGAGGTGAGTGAGTGTGTTTGGTTTGAGTGCAAAAGGAGGAGTAAATTAATCAATTCGATACGCAGCGAAAGTCAACGAGTCGCCCATTTTGGAGACACGCCGTCACCGCCGCAGACAAATTCATCAACCGACTCCACAGCTCAGCGTTCTCACTTCACAGATTTCCTTGTTCATTGCCAGTGAAAACATGTTCTGCACTACAGAGAAGCTGCTAACAGAGTGCTGATTATATCTTTAAAGGAATAGTTCAACATTATGGAAAAAAGACTCATTTGTTTTCCTCTTGAGAATTAAAGTTTACTATCAGGTAGTCACTGCGGCTGGCCAAGAAAGAGAGCCCAAGTGAAAGCAGAACGTCTGGATCTTGTTCCAGAAGTAAGAAAACTTAATTCGACTAAAGATCTATCCTTTAAACTGAACCTTTCTCAACGTGTGACTTGCTTCGTATGTCTAGATAAGGAGGATATTTTTTTTTTAAATAATCTAATATCATTTATTTGATATACTGTATTTCTTGAGTATATGTCTGGACCGTGTACGATCAGTCTACGAATTTGCGGCTAAATTGTTCCACAAATAGTCAGTGGTCATGTCTATAATGTTAAATCCAGCAGTACATGTCCACCAGGTCCGGCAAGGACACTAGGAGACACGCTGCTCCGCTCAGCTGGCCATTCAAGCGGTGACGCACCCTCTCGTGGAATGCACCTGATTGGTCCCCGGTTTTCTGCTCGCTGTTTCAAACAGGAAACAACATGGCGGCCTGCTCGTAAACTTTCTGTTATTCCATCTAAACAATCCACCAAAATCTACTTCTGAAAACATTTTAAGTGAGAAATAGGCGATGATGCCACTGTTGAATCTGGTTTCATTGTCACTCAGTGACAGACTTTGCGTTTTGTAGGGCTGGCCCTCTGCGGTCCAGCCAAAAGTACTTTAGAAGAGAGCGTTGGTGAGTTTTAAGGAAATCGACGAAACAAAGTTACGAAGGCGTAAGTTAACGTGACACAGAACCACCTGAGAAGCCGTCATTGGAAACTGTTTGGAAAAGGGCAGGCACGCTCAAAAAATACTCGGCGGGTGATTGGATGAACCATCCGTCAATCAAACTCTTGCCGAAGCCAGTCGGGAGAAGAGCGAAAACATCTTATCCATCGAGAAAAGCCTTCAGTGCTGTTCTTTGCTCTTCTTTCAATGTAGAAATACTCTCCAGTTCTGATAGAACTGATGCTACTGCAGCAGCTACGCTAACCTCTTCAGGAGTCGCCGTCGTTGTTTAGAACCAACAGTTGGCTCTCCGTGTCGTGTCATACACATGCCTATACCATGCATGTAGCTGCCAGTAGCTCCTCACAGGTTGCTGATTGGTCCGGTCACAAAAAAATTACTTGAAGTTAGGGATGCTCATTTTGAAAATGTTCTTAACCAATAACCGACCCTCGTTAACCGATTATTAACCGTTAACCGACGAGATTTGTGCCTCGTACCAGCTGCAGGAGCACAACAGATATTGGTTGACGGGAGTCTCCAGTTCACCGTCCGGGAGCGTTAACTTAGCAGCTACGATGCTGCGTGTAGTGTCGCGGACATGCAGCCACTTTCCCAGTAAAAGTCTCCACCACACATTTAGTTTAGTTTAGCAGGTTGTCAGCTGTGTGTCTGCCCGGCGGAACTTTAGCGAGTGTCCAACAAACAGTGTGTGTATTTGTGCTACGTTAGCAGCTCTAGCATTGCCGGAGGCAGTTAGTCTGCGTAACTTTAGTGAGTTTCCGACAGACTGTGTGTGTGTGTTGGCGGTGAGTGTGAGGTTGTTGGTGGCGTTCTAGCTGTGAACGTAGGTGTAGCAGTGTGTCTACAGTTTATTTGTCAGTGAATAAATGATATGAAACTACAACTCCTCCGCTCCGCTCAAGCGAGCCAGAGACGACTTCCTGTATCCTGCAACTCCGGCTCCGCCTCTTAAGGTGGGCTGTTAAGGTGGACCAGCTTTTCTCCTTAAAGAGATGAGCCGCTCCTCTGAGCCGCTCAGCTTTTGAGTTAATTATTAACATTTCTTTTAACCGTTTTAACCAATAGCGTTAATCGGATAAAATGCTTAATGTCGGTTAACGGTTGAACGGTTAATTATGGACATCCCTAGTTGAAGCCTGACAAGATGGATTTTCGTGTGATGTGATCCAGCAATACTTGCGTGATCTCCTTTTTTCTGCTGTGTAAGGTAAGGCGTAAGCACCAGCGTTGGTACATTTTCATGGGAGTTTTTTTCCGTTCTCATTAAGCAATTGTTGTTTACTTTGTTAAAGTCAGGGTTTTAATATCGGATACTGTAGCCAGTTTGTCTTAGAATAGGGAAAATTAACGCCATGAACATGCTTAGACCAACGAAAGAAACGCTAAATGAGAGATTGAGGCACAGAAGCTAGTGGAACGGTAGTAAGCCTGCATGACGTCGGCTCTCTATAAGCGGATTTCCCTAAAATGTTGAACCATTCCTTTAAGCGATGGCAAGTGTCTCCAGTTTTGTAAAAAAAAAATGCACTTTCGTTGCGTATTTGTTTCAAACATCTGAGGGTGGTGGGAGCAAAAAAGCACAGCCTCTCTTCTCTCGTTTTTTCAACAAGGTCTCCCATTTCAATTCATTTGTCGCGTCTCGCTGCGGAGGAGCATCTCAGCTCTGCTGCGTGTACACAGCATGTGTCTAAATATGCGTGGAGGTCATGCCTGGTTTATGCTTAGCGGGAGGGAGCCCAGACACTCGGGGTTTCTCCCTCCTTCAAAAGACACTCAGCAGCATTCTCGTACAGAAAGTAGTGCAGCAGCCCCAGCAGACAACAACAAGCAGAGAGAGAGAGAGAGAGAGACAGAGAGAGAGAGAGAGAGAGAGAGAGAGAGAGAGAGAGAGAGAGAGAGAGAGGAAGGATGGAAGAGAAACAAAATGAAAAGAGTAAAAAAATAAAGTAAAAAGAGTCCAAAAAGAGAAGAGAAAGAGAGAGAAAGAAGAAGGCTGCAGCTAGCCGTAGCAGCAGTGCAACTCCTAGCCTCAGGGCCATCGTCCCTAGCAACCGAACAGCAAGGCCAGTCAATTAAACGGGTGCACCCTGCAATTACGTCCCCCCTCAACGCCAGCCAGCCAGGTGCACCCTGTAATTGTGTCTCCCACCAACCAGCCATCACCATCACATTTAAAAGGAGCCACGTTGGAAGCCAGCATTATTAGAAACCCAGGCTGGCCACGCCCAGGTCTTACACACAACTTTTTTTTAGGCTAGAAAAAAGAAGATCCATGTAAGCAGTGTTCATTTTAACATGAAAACACGACAAGATTTTTTGTTCTAAAGAGTTATGTCTTCTTTCCTGCCGAGCATCTCGATCCATGTTTCTTTTATTGTGAAATTCTTCATCTTGAATTCATAATAAAAAAGTATTTTAAAAAAAATTATCAAGACCAGGGGGTTGGCCAAATCCTGCTTTGTTGTGAGTGAGGAAAGCATGACGCAGACATGTGGCACACAGACAAGACTGACATCAATGCCTGAACACACACTCAAACCTGACCACAGTTAGAAACGGTACACACACACACACATGTACAGTATATATATATATATGGACACACAGAGGACAGCTGTGGTTAAAGATGGAGACTGACAGCTGGACGGACTGACACGGATGGATGAAAAGTGAGAGAGATGGAGTGACAGAGGAGCAGAGAGAGAGAGAGGAAGTGTAGATACCTCGGCAGCAGAAATAGCCAGGAGTGACAGTCACTAAGAGACACAAGAGACAATGTGAAATAACAGCATGCTCACGGTGGGATGAAGAAAGTCTCCCACACACACACACACACACACACACAGATATCACTTCTTGGAAACACACTCATGCGCACACACGGGCACTGCTTTTGGAGTCCTTCATCGACACACTCACACAGACCATAAACACACAGCCAACCAACGGGGGTCTGGACGAGTGTCAGTGACCCCTGGAAAGTGTGTTTTAAAAAACAGGTGAGGAGATCAGAGCTTGGCATGAGGAGCAACAGCCGGGAGAGGAGGGGGGGGGTCAGGAGACAGGAAGAGCAAGAACAGTGGGGAAACATAACATTAGTCAGGTGATCACAGTAAGCAAGGCACCACAACAAGGCCAAACCAACAAATCAAAGAAGAAGAAAAAGATGAAGATAATGGAGGAGAGAACAAGAAAAAAAAAAAAACACAGTGGAAGAAAAGAGAAGAAGAGTCCAGGAGAGACAGTAAAAAGAAAGTTACCAAAAATAGACGGGGTGGAGGAAAGACAGGCAGTTAGGAGTAGAGAGTGAAAGCGTTAAGAGATAGAGGAGAAGTCCAACCTATACGAGATGAGATGGAGCTACTGGAATCGGAGCGGAGAATCTTAAGTCCTGGGTGTTGCACTGGGGAAAGAGATAAAGGGAGAGAGGGAGGGAAGAAGAGAGAGAGAGAGAGAGGGGGAGGAAGAGGAAGAGGGAGAGAACTGAGGACCATGCACCATGCAATACTACTGTTTTATTTAAAAGAGTTGAGATGAAATAAACAACACAGGACAGAGGCCGAGGAGAGAGAGAATCGGCCGTGTGTATACAGAAATAAGATGATGAACTCCTCGAGGACGAGCTCAGAGAGAGAAACAAAGACACCGAAATGTAGACGGAAAACACTGGAGAGAGAGAAGTGAGACGGGGCAGCGTTTCACTGCATCACCTGCCGACAGACAACTCGACAGACGTCTGTGTGTTTTCCTTCAGCTCAGCGGTGTCAATGTGTCAAGAGCTCAGTGCAGGAGGCACCTTTGAATGTGTGTTTGTAAAGAGTAGAGTGAGAGTGTGTTTGTGTGAGTGCCAGAGCCCGACCAATATTCACCTTCCAGGATAGTACCCCATACATTTCAATTAAAATGGTTCAGTATTGGTGTACATGATGGCTGAGGAGTAAGACGAAATTGCAGAACAAAAATGGCAAAGATAAGGATATAAAGAGAACTGGTAAATGATGCATATATTAAAGGTCCCATATTGTAAAAAGTGAGATTGTCATGTCTGTTATAGTATAAAGCAGGTTTAAGTGCTATATAAATACTGTGAAAGTATTGAAACTTTCAATAAACGGGGAAATACGTACAGCCCGTATTCAGAAATTGTGCGTTTGAAACAAGCCGTCAAGATTTCTGTCCATTTGTGATGTCACAAATCTATAATATTTATTCTTAATGTGTCTCAGTTTATATCCGGTTGCAGTGTATGTTAATGACATCAGCTGACAGGAAGTAAACATGGACCCAAACTGTTGCCTAGCAACGCAATCCCGTTGCAATTCCATTGCAATTCTGTTGAAATGCACTAAAATGGAGCGTTTCAGACAGAGGGTAAATACAGGCATATTCAGGCAGACAGTATGAGGAAAATATATATTTATTTTTTAACATTACAGCACGTAAACATGTTCTAGTAGAAACGCAAAATGCAGGTATGAGCCTGACAATGAGCATGATATGGGACCTTTAATCAATGATTCAAAGATGATTCAGTCATTGGTGACAGGTTACTTTAATAATCAATAAGTTTTAACTGTCTTGCCCACACCATGCACTACTTAATATTTATCATTGTTCTGTATAATTTATTATAGTTTTGTATTTCTTTTAAAAAGTTTTATAGACTATAAACTTCAACATGTTGTTATTAATATTAATTTAATTTCCAGTGAGGTTTAAAAGATACAGTTATGTTTGTCCCCAACTAAGAATTTACATTGTCAAATCCTAGGTAGAGCGGGTCGCCCACCAATCGGAAGGTCGGTGGTTTGATCCCCGGCTCCTCCAGTCCACATGTCAAAGTGTTCTTGGGCAAGATACTGTACCCCAAACTGCTCCTGAAGGCTGAGCCATCGGTGTGTGAATGAGTATTTAGATTAGATCCTGATGGGCAGGTTGGCTCCTTGCATGGCAGCCTCTGCCATCAGTGTATGAATGTGTGTGTGAACGGGTGAATGCTGACATGTAGTGTAAAGCGCTTTGAGTGGTCGGAGGAATAGCAAGGTGCTACATAAATATATAATGCAAGTCCATTTACCATTTACCATCAATAGGCTGATATTTATACCAAATCAGGCTATATATATCATGATTTATTGGGAGAAACCAAGAAATTCTATGTAAAATCAGACATTCAGCATCCCCCATATAGCCTGAATGGAATGATCCGTTGTTTCATAACCACATTTCCTCATCAGTGCGATGATTCAACTGTGAGATTTTCAGTGGAATCAGGCTCCTTAGATAAAATCGGCTATTCAGGTTCACCCTTGTTGTTAAGTGTTTCTGACGAGCTTATTTTCAACTGTCACAAATTCATAAATTAACCAAATTTAAGAGATGATTTTCAAAAAATGTTTTATTTAAAAAAAACGAAAATCTGCCACAAAAAAACATTATCAGTCGGACTCTAGTAAATGCATGTGAACTAAAGAAAGTGAGACAGAGAAGGAGAAAGAAAATTATGTTTGTGTGTGTGTGTGTGTGTGTCTGTGTGTGTTTGATAGAGAGATGATTCAAGGTTGTGTGTGTGTGTGTGTGTGAGAGAGAGAGAGAGAAAGAGAGAGAGAGAGAGAGTGTAAACATCACTCACCTCTGCATGGATCATTTTTGACCAGGAACTCATCCAGAGCCATCCAACCACCTCCGACTCTCACCATCACCGTGCTGCGCAGGATCCTCACCAGACGCAGCTGCTGAGAGTCACCGAACTGGGGAGATCAAAAATAAAAGGAGGAAGGGACGAAGAGAAAAGAGGGCAAGAGATAAGAGAACAGAGTAGAAAACAGAAAAGAAAAGAAGAGGACGAAGGAGGATGAAACGAGAAAAGAGAGTGAGTGAATCAGAAAAAGAAAAAAATACCAGTAAGTAAAACAATAGTTGATGGATGAGTTTGAATTGAATCACAGCATCACACCAAGCAGCCCAAATCTGAACAGACCGTCTGTTCTACTCCATGCAATGACAGAAAAAAACATGCACTGACAGAACTAAAAAAAGTCAATCTGATGATTGTCAGCCCGGTTGACCCAGCCACCCAAATATTAGCATCATCATCTACAGTACGAATCACTGGTACTTTTCTATTCAGTCTAGAAGTTTGATCACCGCCGAGCAAAGCAGAACTCCACAGCGATACCAGCACAGAGGGTATTTTCTGGATCTCTCTCCAAGCAGCTTGATTTACTTCCCAGCTTCAGTCCACAGCGCACTATACGTATATATCACCTAACCACTAATCACCACTTCAGCCTTGTCACTGTCGCCGGCTTCACATTGTGCAATTTGTCACGCTCAGCACCAAACAAATCACAGCAGGAACAGAACTGGACGGTGAAACCTGCTTAACACGTTGCAAAGCCACAATGGAGTGCTTCCTCTTTTCTTTTTAGAATCATTTTTTAAAGGTCCCATATTATGCCAATTTTCAGGTTCACACTTGTATTTTGTGTTTCTACTAGAACATGTTTACATGCTGTAATGTTAAAAGAAACACTTTATTTTCCTCGTACTGTCTACCTGAATAAACCTGTATTTACCCTCTGTCTGAAATGCTCCGTTTTAGCACATTTCAACAGAATTGTGTTGCTAGGCAACAGCTTGGGCCCATGTTTATTTCCTGTCAGCTGATGTTATTCACATACACTGCAACAGGAAATAAACTGAGACACATTTAGAATGTTTACGTTTAAAACTGTGAAATTGTCTAAATATTGTAGATTTGTGACATCACAAATGGACAGAAATCCTAACGGCTTGTTTCAAACGCACAATTTCTGAATACGGGCTGTGAGTATTTCTCTGTGGATTGAGCGTTCTGATACTTTCACAATATATATATATCACTTAAACCTTCTTTATAATATAAAAGACATGAAAATCTCACTTTTTACAATATGGGACCTTTAATACCTAATTACAGCAAAAAAAATATACTGAAAGCCAAAAAGGACAGCGCTCCATTGGTGGGGAATACAGGAAGCAGATTTCACACGTCCGATTACATCAGCGGCAGCGGCACTTTACCTGGTTTCCGAGGAAGAACTACAATTAATCCAGTAGACATGGAGCACAGGAACACAAGGAGAAAGAAACAGAGTAAGAGTGAAACAACATGTATTGATAACTAGTATGTAATGTATGAGTGGATACCATTTATATGTTCTAAAAACTGGTTCTAATAAACAGTTAAATTTCAATTGTGTATTTGAGCTCAGAATTAGTTGTGTAAGCGAAAAAGATGCAGCGGACATGAATGCCTGTGGATGTTAGGACAGAGCTTTTTAAAACTGCCAGTGGATGATGGTAAGATGGAGGTTAAGACAGTGACAGGGTAGGAAAAGTGACACAAACATGAGCAAAGACACAAACACGAGACAGACAGCTAATGTGGCAAAAACAAACAGGTGTAGTATTAGTATCCCCAGTGTCCTGCAGTCAGACGCTGGATCTCATTACCCAGTGGATAATGATGGAGTGGACACACATACTGTAGCAGTGGTAGTGATCGGCCATCCAGTAAGTGCTGCTGAAAACTGTCAACAACCGCTGTAAAATGCTGCATAGTGATAAACACAGACTGTCGGGGGGAGCCATTCAAATCCCTGGAGCTCTGGTTGGTTTTAAACAACTTTCATAATCCTACGAAATAAAACAAAGCCAAAACTTCCTTGGGGTTGTATTTGATGATGGAGCGTTATTTAGCCGGACCCGACAGTGGGCAGTCGGACTTTTAAGAGGTTGATTCTAAATCGATACAGTGTTTTCTGAGAATCGATACAGCTGATATCTCCAACACTTGGCAACTCACACCAAAACAATCTAGATTGATAAATAGCACTATAGGTAAGGAGGACAAATATTTATTTTTGATTTTGGGGTGAACTGTCCCTTTAAACATAATGTCTACCACATTGTGTGGTAGTGTGAAGTGCGGTCTTAGACCAATATTCATCCTTTCTGGTGTTCCAAAAAGTAAAATGGCAGAGAGGAAAACATGAACAAATAGCTGAATACGAGCATCAGATTACCACGGAGTCTGGTTCATTTGATGTTACAGGTTTCATTCATAGTTCAATTTGAATAAAACTTGAAACCTGCTTGGTTCGAACACCACCTGACAGCAGTGCGAGTAAATCAGCTAGAGCTCCGCCTCTCAGTGTGTGTCTATGCAGTCACATTTACATGGTTTTATCAGTGTTTGGGTGATGACAAAGAAGGCTCAGCTCACAATCCTGGCAGGCTGAGAGATGTTATTAACACGTTATATCGACGTTATCATGACGTGATGATATGTTATGATACAGACAACTATTAATACACCATGAGATCATGATGTGAGATGGACACACATAAGAGAAACACTGTGAAGTTATGTTGAGAAGTTAATTGGTGCCTGCTGGACAAGTGAAGAGACAGCCAGTTAATTATAAACGGTCCATTAATCTGAACCGGGTCAAACAGGGTTTTGCAATTAGTAGCCATTTCACATTTTTTTTTAAATCCGTCCAAAATCATAGTATAAAAGTATATTCTTCTTACACTTAAAGCAGAACTATGGACTGAATAGTAGCTTGTTCATTTGTAGTAGTAATATTGATAAAGAAGGAGCTGTCAAAGCAAATCAGATTCTAGACTTTGGTGTTTACAGCACATGCAGGTCATGTACTGTTGACTTAATGGGGAACTATGGCCATTTTCAAAATGCATACATGTTATTCCTATAGTCTAAGACAGTCCAAAAATATGATTAAACATGAACAACTCTCTCTCAAAACCAGAGTGCTAAAGCTCAAACTTGTGATGTCATAAGGTATAAAGTGTGGAGCTGCTCCATAGACGATGAATAGGGAGAGATGTTCTAGATGACACTGAGAGCACCCAGGGTGATGTTCTGAGTATACGGCGACATTTTCTGTTTCACAACTGAGAACTCTACAATAGAATAAAGCTCAAAAAAGCTAGAAAGCTAAAAAGCTTAAAAAGAAAACAAAATCTATTTCCCATTCATTGTCTATAGAGCATCTCCACACTTTATACTGGATGATATCACTTCTCTGGTTTCTGGCTTTGACAGAGAGCAGCTCATGTTCACAAATATGAATTGAACTTTCCGAGGCCATGGAAATAACATACTGGAATTCTTAATTTGGGTGGTGTTTCCCTTTAAGAGTCGATCACAGCCAGCTTACACTAAATTGACCAGCTGTACTCTGCTAATCTATGCATGAAGAAAAAAGTAGCCAACAATCACTCGCAAATCCCCTTTGACCCAGGTCTGTTAACAGTTACAAATCTATTCATTGCAATGGACATTAACATTTCCTCTTTTACAGTATTGTACGTTTATATTACGGTTTATAACTTATTCTCTAAACAACGTTAAACTGAACCAGCAGCTGAGCTTAACTTACCCGGTATTTGTTCTCTCCTATCTGCTCCACTTGGAACCTCTTGGCACATTTACACTGGGCCACCTGCCGAGTCACCTGCACAACAACAGACAGCATGTCAGTGAATGCACTCAGACGACTAACCATGCATCAGACCTGTCAATTGGCTGACTGCTTCTCCTGTGGCTGGTAGCACATTGTAGAAATACTTGGCCCTGATATTGCACAACTTCTAATTTGCTTCTTTGCTATGCATAATTTACTTCCACTAATACAGTGCCCGTTTGGAGCAGGAGGCCGTTCGGAGCGGGCAGATTTCTCGGCCCCCGGAACTGCTTCTTGCAGGGTTCTCAAAAACTCCTCATCGCTCGTTGACTCCAGGGAAGTGAAGAAGAGATTGGTTGTATCCAGCATCAAGCAGCAAAAGTAAACTGCAGTCAGTGAGCCTCGGCCTGCAAAGATATCTACACATGCTCACCAAATGTGGTCGCAATAGCACAAAGCGTTCAGTAGATATGGGATTTATTGTAATATAAAGCCTCGGACACACCAGTAACGTCAGGAGCGCGTGGCGGCTGCGTGATTCACGCGTTCACACCAGCTGCATTTCAGCTGCGCGTCTGCATTTTCCATCTCGGTCCAGAGATGTTCTGTTCCAAATTTGGTGATGATTGCTCAAAATTTGTAGGAGGAACAGCAACAAAACAGATTTGAACACAATTCAAAATGGTGGGAAAACGATCTAGACCCAAATGGGCGTGGCTTATATGGATAGATTCCTCTGGACCCACAGATTCTATGAAAAAATTTAGTTGTTTGGACTTACGGTTAAAAAGTTACACGCCAAAAAGTAAAGTTCATTGTTATAGCGCCACCATCCGGCCAAATTTCACTACATTCGACATCTCTCCAGATATGCGAGAGACATACGGAAAGACAGACAGATAGACAGATTCCTCGCTCTAAAGTCAGATGTATTTTTCATCAGTCTTTTCTTACCTCGTCTTCTATCTTATCAGCGTCAGTGGTGGGTCTGTAGGCGTCCTTGTTGGGGTGAAGAGCAGCAACAAACTCGTAGTAGTCGATGTAACCGTCCCCGTCTCTGTCAAAGATGTCTGCCACTGCTGTCATCTCCAGCTTACTGGTGGGGAACTCTGCACGGACGCACAGCAGGAATTCACATATTATTTAATGTCTTTATAACTGTCAAAACAAGACAACAACCCCCCCCCCCCCAACCAAATAAATATAGAAACCATCGTCACCCATAACCTACTTGATGCCAGGATGCCGTCGATAAACTCCTGCCGCGTGATCTTTCCATCTTGGTCCTTGTCGATGCGTCTGAAGAAGTCCATGACCCGAGACTTTTTATGGTTCATCCAGCGCATGTACTTCTTCCTCCACACGTCAAAGTCAAAGTTGGCAAACTCTTTGAGCTGAAAATGGATAATGCAGACAGTGCTGTGATACTTTTCATGTCATAGTGACAGAAAGAATGTGAAAGTAATGTCAAGTTATTGCCATTTATCTTCAGAGAGTCAGACCGTTCATTGACCAGGAAACTGTGTCAATATTGGGATTTAACTTGAATTATTTTGGGCTTTTTTTGTTTTTCAATCATTTTGGCTGTGTTAATGCATATGGCAAGGGTGTGAGGTTGTTTTTTCAACCTCAGCTGATAAAATAATGCATTCTGTTATATCAGGTTTCAATCTAGAGCCCTGGCTTCAAAAGTCCTGTATGTAGTTTGGACTATTTTCCACCAGATTGAGCCATTTTCTCACGTTTGCCCTATTAGGCAAATACATGCTATTCTCCTGGTTTCCACTAGGGGCACTGCTGCTGTATTATGGAGCACTGCAGTGTTTGATACCATGCATCAATATCAATGTTGTTGCTAACTGTTATCATATCCCAGACTGTGAAAAAATACAAATCCCACCTAGCATTTAGTATTAAAAAAAAATTACATTTTTGTGGGGGGTTTTTATTCATAAAAAACAACAGTTTGTATGTAAACAAACTGGCACTTAAAGGGACTGTTTGTAACTTTTTACACTTATAAATTGACCGGGTCGGTGTCCCATGCGAGCTCGCATATTCGCGGTGCATTCGCGCGTGGCTACGCTGTTCAGACAAGACTCCAACACAAACTACACAGAGGCACCAAAACCACAAAGTTATGTTAATCATATTGTGTTGACAACAAAGATACCTCCTCCAGTCTGTCCAAACCGTCGTTGAGTTTGCGCTGGCGGTCCAGAGCCACCAGCCAGACCTGCTGCCACCTGGCACAGAGCTGGTTGAGTCTGGGGTTTCCTCCGGAGAGCTGCATGGCTGCCTGCTGTTGCTGCTGCTGCTGCTGGTGTTTGCCTGTAAGAGGAAGCAGAGAGTTAACGGATCCTCTTCGTCACTATCTGATAAACCTTTTGTAATGCGTGCACTCACTGCAATCGTCAGAGAGTGGGAGATGCTAATATTTGTGCATCAAAAGGTAAACACGGGTGACTTACGAGCGCCTCTCCTCTCAGCGAGACTGCTGGGAGGCTCGGACGGTTTCCTTTTGTAGGTCTTCGTCACTTTGTCGACGTCTGGCTGCTTCCTCGTCATCTCCTCCATAAACATCTGACAACAATAAACACCGGCAGTGAGTAAAGCAGAGTTGGACAACACAGCTGTTAATGGACGGTACAAACACAGGCAGGTTTAATTCCATCTAGTGATGCATTAAAAAGAGCCAGAACTATGTTTGGGCGTTGAGTGATGAGTCAGTGAAGCCCACCTGGTGTTCTGTGATGAGTGTTTTGAGCTGTGGGATGTCCTGAGGAAGCGGCTCTGTGTCTCTCTGGACCAATGTCGTCTCAGCCCACTGTAGCCATGACAACAGCTCCTCCAGCAGGTTGGCGTTGTTGAGCACTTCGGTCAGAGCCGTCTCCAGTCGCTGCTCGTGCTGTTTGGCCCATGTCAGCACCTGTACAGGGAAAGGTGCTGATTAATGATACATTTCTATCTCGTTCCCGAGTTAAAAAAAAAGGTCAATAAATGTAGGTCCTCCCAAATCAAAAATCCTATAGCTACAATGTTGAAAAGATAACCTTCAAAACAATATTTAACCAAGGATATTATTCAAGCAAGTAGAGATGCACCGATACCATTTTTTTCAGACCGAGTACGAGTACTTACATTTGGATACTCGCCGATACCGAGTACCGATACGAGTACTTCTCTGTGCCAAAAGACCCTCGTTAACAGCCAGCTGGAGGGTGTGAGCGACACACGGCAGGCTGGGGAGTCCCGCATACGAGGCGGTGCGCCGCGACCGGCTCTAGGTCGGCTTGGAAAGGCTCGGGGCGAAGGTGGCTTGTGGCCGCAGCTTTACAGCGCTACCCGCCTGGACCTCGCCGCACCGTGGACAAAGGGCTCGCTGTGCCCTCTCTCCCCACTGGGGACGGTCCCCTGCTCCCGGTGCGACTGTCAACCGGGGCGGACTGTTTTCAGTGCGCCCCAACTGCGTCGTGCCGCCAGATCGGGGCTCAGCCCACGTAAAAGTGCCAGGGGGTCTGCGACAATGTCGGCAACCCACCCGACCCGTCTTGAAACACGGACCAAGGAGTCTAACGCACGCACGAGTCAGAGGGTGCAAGCAATTAAAGCCCCTCCAGAGCGCCAAGCGTGTTGGAGAGCTACGGTCGCCCTCTCTAGAGCCATTTGGAGCTGAGCCAGTGCTCAGATTACACTCAACCACCTGAACCTGACCCCGCAAACCGCCAACTTTAAGCATTACAGGAGCACAATTGTCATGATTGAGGTGTGAGACACGAAGGACAGAGACGGACGTCGCTGCCGCCGCCACAGGGCGTTGTTGTGTGTGTGTTTGAGACAGAGAGAGGGGAGGAGAAGGTGAAAGGTGACAAAAACAAAGAGAGATTTTGGTAAAGTTTTTTATGTTTTCAAACTAGGGATGTCACGAGAACCGGTACTTCGGTACCAAGTCGATGCCAAAATTCAAAAAACGCGACGGTGCTCGTTTTCTACAGTACCGACGGTACCGTACGATGCCTGCAGGGTCCGAAAATAACATCTGCCAAGCGCGGGTGTTAATTTTTACCGTGGTATTGATTTTGGTATCGAGAATCGTGGAAATTCACTGGTATTGGTATCGACTACTAGATTTCTGGTACTGTGACATCCCTATTTCAAACTACATTTTAGTCTTGTCTCTTTTCGTCAATGATATTGCATGTTTGATATCGTCACTGTTCGTGTCGAATGACGTCGGTGACGTCTCGTCATGGTCTCGTCATGGTCTCGTCTAGTTTCGTTAGCAAAATGAAGATGCTGCTGTAGAAACATGGCGGTGCAACATGGCCGACTCTGTGAAGAGGACCCGCTCCCTATGTAGATATAAACGGCTCATTCTAAGCTAACGAAAACACGATGATTCTTATTTTCAGGTGATTATACACTATAGAAAATTATTAATATTATATTCCTTTTCTGGCAATAGATCCTCCTAATTGTTAAACACTGGTCTTTAATACATAACAATATCTAGAGGATGAAAATGGATGTCCATCCTCTGAAAAATCTCCGCCCCGCCCCCACCGTTCCTTCCTCACCTCCTCGAAGCGCGCCCTGATGATGGTGATCCAGTGTTTGATAGTGGTGATGGAGTCAGGGTGACAGACAGTCAGGATGCCCTCTCCCATACCGGCGGCCTTGTTGACGTCCGTCCTCTTCTCCTCCACGGTGCCCATGAAGTCGCGATGTGTGTGCAGCAGCGCCTGCAGCGTCTCTGCCTCTTCGGGGAGAACGCCGCGGAAACGAAGCGTCTGCTCCGCCTCAGAGAGCCACTCCAGAAGGACCTGGATCGCCGTACGAAACTCCTCCGCCTGATGGAGAAAAAGGTCATTGGGAAGAAGTCTTTAAAGGTCCCATGTCGTGCTCATTTTCAGGTTCATATTTGTATTTTGTGTTTCTACTAGAACATGTTCAGATGCTATAATGTTCAAAAAACACATTATTTTTCTCATACTGTCTGCCTGAATATACCTGTATTTACCCTCTGTCTGAAACGCTCCGTTTTAGTGCATTTCAATGGAATTGTAACGGAATTGCGTTGCTAGGCAACAGTTTGGGTCCATGTTTACTTCCTGTCAGCTGATGTCATTAACATACACTGCAATAGGAAATAAACTGGGACACATTTAGAATGTTTATGTTTAAAACCGAGTAATGCTCTAAATATTGTATATTTGTGACATCACAAATGGACAGAAATCCTAACGGCTTGTTTCAAACTTGCAATTTCTGAATACGGGCTGTATGAATTTCTCTGTATATTGAGCGTTTTGATAGTTTAACAGTATTTATATAGCACTTAAACCTGCTTTATAATATAAAAGACCTGAAAATCTCACTTTTTACAATATGGGTCCTTTAATAGTGTCCTGTGCATTATTTGATGAAGCTTTAAATCAGCAGCTTCTCTTCTGACCTGTTTGAGGGCCAGCTGGAGGCGGGTCTGCTTCGTGACCGACAGAGCGCACACCGCTTCCCAGCGGTTGCTGAGCTCCTGGAGCTGAACTTTGACCCACGCCGTGTCATCGCGGCCGGTGTCCATCAGCTCCCGAGCCGAGCGCTTCAGAGCCTGAACGCTGCTTGTCCTCTTCCCCAGCTCTTTCTGGAAAGCCTGCGGGTTCAGACATCAGTAGTGTCAGACTCAGAACCTTCTGTGATATTGTTACTATCCTCTCATGCATATATATAACGAGTGCAGTGCTGTTTTTACAAACCTTATGTGAGTCCATGAGGTTGGACACCAGATCCAGATCTCCATGGACGGGCTGGTCTTCGGCCAGCTGGGGCTCGACCCGGTACAACCAGTCCACCAGGGCCTGGAGAGCCTCTGCAAACTGGCCTGAGAACAGCAGAGCCTCCTCCAGTTTGTGTTGTCTGGATGGAGGAGAGAAGATGTTTACTATTAAATGAAAATTCACACCTGTAATGAATAGCTGGGGGGACAGCCAGTCTCATTGTCTGTCCACCGTCCTCTTTACCTCTCTACGCTCTTGCCACAGACGGTGTCCCACTTGTCGCGGACCTCTCCCACCAGGTGGTCCAGTTTCTGGGTGTCTGAAGGCAGCTGAGCCTTGTCCCTCATGGCCCTCCCAGACCTCACCGTGGTGTCGTAAACCGGCTGCTTCGACCCCAAAGCTTTCTGAAACTCCTGGTGCAAAAGGCAGGCAAAGAAGAGATTTGTTGATGGGAACCCAACAAAAGAGAAAATATCGAGTGTTCATACTAATCGCCTACAGTACCTTGTGTTTGGCCAGTTGTACTTTGATCTTGTCCGGCTCGTTGGAGATCTCCAGCTCTGAGTCCAGTCTTTTGTCAGCTTCTTCTAGCCAGTCTGTCAGCTTCCTCCAGGCCTCGTGGAACTGAAGAAAGAGAGTTATAGAGTTTCAATGTGATGTTCTACAGGGCTGTCAAAGTTAACGCCATAATAACGAGTTTACGCAAATTCGTGTTAACTCGAATTTCTTTAACGTATTAACGCAATTTGCGATTTTTAGGTTGTAGCGGGCTCCGTTTTAAAGCTAGAGTGAAGATACTGGCATCATATGACTAGAAAAACTAAGGTACTGCATTTACCTGCTTGGCGCGTTTGCGGGCCTCATCGAGGTGTCGGCCGCGGTCCAGTGACCTCTGGACCAGCTTGTCCCAGCGGGCCTGGACGCTGAGCAGCAGGTTTTTGATGAGAACAACGTCCTGCTTCATGCTGGCGAAGCGAAGCTGCGAGCCGGCCTTCTCCAGAGCAAGGACCTGCTCTCTGTGAGTGTTCACCTCGTTCACAAACACCTAGGAGTGCAGAACCAGATAGGGTACGATGTAACGACGGCTTAGGAGTCTTAACCATGTTTCCAGTAACCTAAGGATGTTCAGTACCTTGTGCTCATCAATCTGGAAGAGGACAGTGTCCAGTAAGAGGCTGGGGGGCTGGGCCATGTTCAGGGTCTGCTCGGCCTGGGTCAGCCAGTTGATGGTGTCCTGCAGAGAGGACTGGAAACCTGTTGCCAAGGAAACGGCCTCCTCCAGCTTTGCCTGGAAGATTCAGAGTTTAACGTTAAAAAATAGACCAATAAATCATCTGAAGCCAGAGAGAAAAGCGTTTCGCCTCGTGTCGCAGTCTCACCCGGCGGTCGTCCATCTTGGTGTTGAAGCTGGCCCACTTGTTCTGCAGCATGGCCAGGTTCTGCTGGGTCTGGGTGGTGCCGGGTCCTGCTTCCTGCCCTCCACGAGCCAGCAGCATGGACTCCCCTTGATCCAGCAGGCGGTGGTACTGGTCTGCTCGCTGAGTCAGCTGGGCCTGAAGCTCCTGCAGATGGAGAAGACGCAAAATGTGAATTGATACTCTCTCGTGTCTCACTGGTCGGTTGAGAACAATGGAAGCTATTAAAGATTCAAAGTCGCCATACACCAAATATCTCTCTGTGTGAATAGAAGAGCATGTGTAAGTTAGTACTCGGAGCATCTGCTCCTTGCATCTAAACATCACTAAATTGTGTTGGATTTCCAAAAAGTTCTTCTTGCGACTTTAATGCCAAATGAAGCAGAAGTGCAGAAGAGACATAATTGGCGCAGATGGTTTACATCTATAAATTCTACCATCAGAGACTTTAAAGGTCCCATATTGTAAAAAGTTAGATTCTCTTGTCTTTTATATTATAAAGCAAGTTCAAGTTCTATATAAATACTGTTAAACTATCCAAATGCTCAATATACGGAGAAATACACACAGCTCGTATTCAGAAATTATGCGTTTGAAACAAGCCGTTAGGATTTCTGTCCATTTGTGATGTCACAAATATACAATATTTAGACCATTACACAGTTTTAAATGTAAGCATTCTAAATGTGTCCCAGTTTATTTCCTGTTGCAGTGGATGTGAATAACATCAGCTGACAGGAAGCAAACATGGACCCAAACTATTGCCTAGCAACGCAATTCCGTTGTAAGTCCTTTGAAATGCACTAAAACGGAGCGTTTCAGACAGAGGGTAAATACAGGTATATTCAGGCAGACAGTATGAGGAAAATAAAGTTTTTTTTTAACATAACAGCATGTAAACATGTTCTAGTATAAACACAAAATACAAGTTTGAACCTGAAAATGAGCACGATGTGGGACCTTTAAGGTGTATCTATGTGTATTGTGGATGAGCATAAAGGTGTAATGTGAGTCTCTGTTACCAGGTGTTGCTGTAGCTGCTCCCTGGCTGTTTCAGGGAGACCGCCTGTCGGCTTGGCGGCAGACAGCTGGCTCTCGGTCCTCCTCAGCCACTGGAGGAACTCCTCCAACTCGCCATGGAAACCTTCAGCCTGCACACAAACAGGTGAGGGAGGGGGAGAAATACGTATAAATGTTTTATTATAGCTGTCACGTTAAAGGTGCTTTCACACCTGTAGTTGGGTTCCTTTGGTCCGGACCGAGAGAACAAATGATACATTTTTGTTCTGATCCGGTTCCTGTTCAAACTGACTTTTTACAAACGAACCAGAGGAGTAAACATGAAGTCATACATGACAGGTAACTCATTGATTGGACAGTTTTACTTCCGACATGTGTATTTATGTTATGCTCAGCTCACGAAGAAATAACAGATTTGAAGCATTATCAGTATTATTAGACTGCAAATGGACTGCATGTTCTGAATAATGACTAACAGGTAGAGACAGGACTGTACAAGGAGCCCCTTTGCGTGCTCCCAGATGACTGTTACAAACGCCGTGGAGTGAATGGACACGCGATGCGTCTGTACAGTAATCATTTGAAGCTTATCACCGTGGGATTGCTGTCACACACTCCTTAATGGATCAGGACCTGCCTAAGGCATAGACCAGGGGTCAGCAACCTTTACTATCAAAAGGGCCATTTTAAGCAAAAAAAACAAAATTTGATCATTGTGATGAAGGTAACACAGTTTATAGTCTAAGTATATAGTATATACGTCTAATGCAGTGAGGGCCAAAGAGACAATGTACTACGGAGTATTAGGGCCACATTGAGGGAAAAAACATCTGAGATTTCCAGAATAAAGTCATAATATTACGAGTAAAAGGTCGTAATATTATAAAAATAAAGTCATAACTTTACAAGAAAAAAAGTTGTAATATTACGAGAATAAAGTCATAACTTTAAGAGAAAAAAAGTCGTAATATTACGAGAATAAAGTCATAACTTTAAGAGAAAAAAAGTCGTAATATTACGAGAATAAAGTCATAACTTTACGAGAAAAAAAGAAAATAACACGTATAATTACAACTTTATAACATTTTGACTTTATTCTCATAATATTACGACTTTTATTCTCTGGATTCGGCTCCAAGTTAATTTCACAAACTTTTAGGGCATCATGATTTAAATGAGGGCTATTTATGTGTTCATACTGGGAAGTTGATTTACCTCTAAGAATTGATCCTCTGATTTAGAGACCTCTCTTTGTACATCCACGGCCGCAGACTTATTGGCGTTTGCATTCCAAAATGGCGGCAGCGCTACCGCAGCGCCATCTAGCAGCTGTTGTCAAAAAAGCCTCTTTGCTTCTACATTCTTTCGTATCGATATAGACAAACTACCACCACTACCACCACCATGCATAAAATCATAAAATATGAAAGTAAAAACTGTCAGTGTGAAATCTATAAAGACTCTTGATCAGTTCCAGTGTGTTTCCTTTCTTTTCTGTGATTGTGATTGAACAGAACTAAGATCTAACTGTGTTAGCTTCTTCTCAGTACCTGGTGCAGGGCGGCCTCCAGGAGCTTCTGCCGCTCCTGGGTCTTGAGCAGCATGCTCTCCCAGCTCTGGTTGAGCTGATCCAGCTGGTCCCTCAGGTGGCTGGCCTCGTCGCCGGGAGACGACTCCAGCAGCTCGGCGCCGGCGCCGGCCACATTCTCCACAGTGGCGTGATGGGACAGAACGTCATTACGCAAAACCTGGGACACAGAGGAGGGAGAAAGAAATGAATTAAACAGAATCAGATTTGAATGTGGAGATGCAACAAGTTGCGAGAGCTGAACAGAAGGTCTCGGAGGGTTAAAATAACACAGGAGGCCAAGATTTATTGTGTGTGGCTCTCCAAAGAGAAGAAAAGAAACCACATTAGGGGCTACAGGACAGCACAAAAGTATCACCGGCAAACAATGTGACAGCAAATTCAGTTAAACGGTTGATTTACAATGTCAGTCTGACCAAGAAGAAGAAGTCACAAGATAAGGACACAGATTTTCCTTTTCAGTTTGTGATGAACGGAAACATACGTGGTGTTTAGCCAGCTCGATCTCGATGGCCTTGGGGTCGGAGTTGATTGGTCGCTGTGTGTCCAGGGTGGTGTGTGTGTGGTTCAGCCAGGCCTGCAGCTCAGACAGGGCATGCTGGAACTGACCCAGGGCCAGCAGGGCAGCCTCAAGCTTGTGCTGTGGTGGAGGAAAGACAGAAGTTCAGGCTCCAAAATAGGAACTCATATATTTGGACTGTAATGAAAAGCAGCATGCGATCCAGCCGAGATGCCAACAAAGACAAACATCGTCAACTCCCAAAAGGAAACAGCGGGGCGAGAGTTGGAGGTCAGCTCCAGAGTAACGGCTCCCTGAAACAGCTTCTCTTACTAACTGATGTGGATTCTAACTCTTCGGCCACATGTGGTTCCGTTACCTGTCTGTGGGTGATTTTATCCCCCAGGTTCTCCCAGAGGTGTCGGAGCTCGGTCAGCGGCTCCTGGATCATGTCCCGGTCCGTCTGGTCCGACACCTTCTTCAACAGCAACTCCCCCTGGTGGCACAGCTTCTCCATGTCGATCTGCTGCTGGTAGACATCCACCTTGTACTGCTGCTCAGGGTGAATGGAGGGATGAGAAGAGGAGAGAAGAGCAGCGGTTTGTTTTCTTCATACATATCTGACCTTAGGTTATCTAAAAAATCAATTCCAGGAATGTGAATGTCTTGCCAACCTTGAGCTCTTCAA
The DNA here is from genome assembly GCA_916700685.1 of Adelosebastes latens. Lineage (NCBI taxonomy): Eukaryota > Metazoa > Chordata > Actinopteri > Perciformes > Sebastidae > Adelosebastes > Adelosebastes latens. Next base: position 72,485 of record CAKAKR010064926.1, on the reverse strand, counting down.
TCTGCTGTTTGACAGTTCCCAGATCAGTTCCCACAGTCGACATGTCACACAGCTTGATCACCGCGTTGTCCAGGTAATCAAACATAGACTGGAAATGATGCAGATAAAAAAATAGCTTTCATCAACATCCACAGAATCACAGATATTACGTATAGAGTGCTGCAGGAATGAATCCTAAAACCTGGGAATGAGTCAGCATTTTAGCACCTCCGGTTCCCTCGTCTGGAAGTCAATGGGTTTTTAGTTAGATGTCTGAAATAAGGTCTGTGGTTAACACAAGCTCATGAGATTTTAACATTTTATTCTACAATATAAAATACATCAGTAAATATCCCACTTGTGAATTTTGAAGCTTTTTTGTGTCTTAAAAAAGGCGGTTGCTAACAAGTGGCTAAATGAGACTACTAAACGTCATCACGCCGACTCGTCCTCCTTTACAGCCTCGTTGTGTATACTCACACTCATGTGACCGTGGTGTAGTTTGTTTATAGCCTAACGTTAGCTTTTTACTTCTGGTGATTGCATTTACACCTCAAAAATCATAAAAGTGATGTTCATTAGTGAAGATTATCTTACTGAACAAAACTTGTAATCATAAACGTGTGTTTGCCACAGAGCTGATTTTCTGCAATAATCCAAAACCCAATAGAAATATCCCATTGGCTTTGTGTCGAGGGAACCAGGGCGATGCTAACTTCCTGGTTGGCCAACAAAAATACATCATCCCTGGAGCACTCAATCACCATGTGCAATACAAGTTTTGATTTGAAGTTTGTGCAAAGACGACCCTAAAGAAGTAGCTCACAAACATGTGATTTGGCCCAGTTAACTGTAAACACAGAGTAACTCTGATGCACAGACCTGCAGCGCGTCCTGATACTGCACAGATGCCGTCATAGCCTCGTCCAGTCTCTCCATCCTCTCTCTCCACGTCCGGTTCAGGCCCTCCCAGGCAGCGTTCATCTGGGAGACAGAGAGAGGAATCATGTTAGTGGGTCAACATGTAGAAGAGCTCTACACAAACTATACAAAAACAAAAGAAGCAAATGAACTTGGTATTGATTCCTCACCTCATCAATGGTCTTCTTCACTTCAGGTTTCTCAGTTTCCCCACAGGCAAAGATGAGGTCAGCTCCGAGGGTCCTGACAAACTCCAGCTCCTCCCTCAGACCGTCCGTCTCAGCCTTAATGGCCTGGTGGAAGGACAGAGAGACAGTTGTTTAGATACTTTATAATAACCATTTATAAATGCTAAATTGATAGTTAATTAAACTTTAGTTAACGGCTGTTTTACTGTTAAACAATGAAATTATAATGAATCATATTTACTAATTTTATCAATACTTTAACAATTACATTAGTTAACTATTGTCAGTTTATTATTGCACACATTATAACATTTTATATACTATATGAAGTATTTGTTAATAATTACCAAATGATTTGTAAAACATCTATAAACATTACATAGATAGATGGAACAGAAACCAATTATTAATCATTGACAAACTATTAACTATCGATCTAAAATAATGTTTATAGATGCTTTATAAAGTATTTATTAACCATTTAACAAGGTATTATAATCATCAGTTGCATCTTTATAATAACCATCCAAATAATGTTAACGGGAAAATATGAACCATTAACCATATCTATCAATGTAATGTTTATAGATGTTCTACGATTAAAGGTTTCCAAATCATTTGGTAATAATTAACAAATACTTATATATATATATAGTATATAAAATGTGATAATGTGTGCAACAATAAACTGTTAAAATAACAGAAATGATAGCGTTACTAATGATTAGTCAACATAATGATAATGTCCCTCCCTCACGTCCTCCGTACCTCAGCAGCCTCAATCTGTTGTTTGATGAGCGAGGGGTCCACGCCGGGGTCCTCCAGCTCCTTCACGATATCTTGGGAGTCACGGAGCGTGCTCAGTAGCGCCGCCACGTCGGCCCAGAACTTCCCGGCCAGGTCCAAGACGTCGTTGAGCTTCCCCTCCCTCTCCTCGGCTCGCTGCCGGATCTCATCCCACAGGGAGCGCAGGCGCAGGAGGCGGGTCCGAACGGCTGGAGGAGGAGAGAGGAGGAGGAGTTTAAACAGGCTGGTAGAGAAACGTTGGTGGGATCTCACTGGGAAATACTTCTTTATGTAATGTTAACAAGAGTAATAATAATGTTTTCCTTGTTTGAATTTTGCCATGTAGTGTCCAGTTTAGTCTCTCATCAGTCCACTCCCACTATCGCTGCACAGTGAAGTCTTTCATTTTCCATGAAGCGTGGAGGGCTGAAGTTCTTCAGAGGGCAATATAACAGAGACGCATGTGTGTGTTTTGTCTCACCACGTGGTGACGTTGGGAGAAATATGCAGAGCTTCACTGCTGAATCTGGTCTGCCCACTGGCTCTGTGCCAGTAAAACAGTGACCAGTTGATTGTTCAGTCAGTAAAGTAGCTGGACTGGAGCCCAAAATAAGATTTTAATACTTTTCACCCAGATTACAGACGCCTGTTGTGTGTGTGCCTCTCTGCTCTGACCCAGTCTGTTTGGTTTGATTGTAATGTTTTGTACCAGTTATAGCCAGTATTGCTCCCAAAGTGCTCCACAGACAGACTGAGGAAGTCCTTTGTCCCCCGAGCCATCAAACTGTACAACACCTCACTGGGGAGGGGGGGGGGGGGACAAAGGAGGACGGTCTGCAGGACAGATAATGCACACAGGGCACTTTAATAGACTGAGCTACTTTTTAATTCTGCACACCACCAACAGCTCTACTCTGCACCTCTATAGACCGGTTTGACTGTATTCTACCAATAATCTACAGCTTTATTCTGCACTTTAGTCTATTTTAAAAAACTCTACCTCAGTTCTCATCCCACATTATATTCCATATTTGACATTTCTCAATCCCCTGGTCTCGTCTGTATATCACCTATATTTCACTATCCAACACTATATCACTTTTTGCACTATATTCACATTTTTAATAGTCCCGTATCTCAGTTGTTACCCTGCACTATATTCAGTTTGAACAGTTTTCTTCATCTCTTGGTATTTTTATATCTGGCATATTTTTTGTATTTTGTACTTTGTACTACTAACTTTTTTACTGCCTTTTTACTAATATGTTTGCACTATGGAACTGTGATGCTGGAAACTTGAATTTCCCTCGGGATCAATTAAGTTACTATCTATCTATCTATCTATCTATCTATCTATCTATCTATCCATCTATCCATCCATCCATCCATCCATCCATCCATCCATCCATCCATCCATCCATCCATCCATCCATCCATCCATCCATCCATCCACCTATCCATCCATCCATCCATCCATCCATCTATCCATCCATCCATCTATCTATGTATCTATCTATCCATTTTAAATAAGTTTTAGAGCAGCTACAGTGGAGTTACTGGAATCATATGAAACTAGAAAACCTGAGGAATCCATTGGTACCAACCATGTCATAATAGCGGGAAGGAGGCTAAATAACGCTACAAACTTATGCTACATTTTTGGTGAGGAAAAACTGTCATGGCCATTTTCAAAGGGGTCCCTTGACCTCTGACCTCAAGATATGTGATGAAAATGGGTTCTATGGGTACCAACGAGTCTTTCCTTTACAGACATGCCCACTTTATGATAATCACATGCAGTTTTTTGAATGCAGTATAAATCTGTTATTTTCGCAAAATGGTGTATTTGAATATTTCTGCATACTGGGGTCCCTAAACAGTCTTGGAGTTACATAGATTGCATATGACTGGGAAGCTGAGACTCTTGTGGATCCAATGAGTCCAACTGTATTCATGTGTGATGATGTTAATCCCCATAGGAGACATTTCATTGTAGTGAGACCATTTATTGAAACCTGACCACCCTGTATAAAATGACCTGTGGTGACCTCTAGGATAATCACAGCCTCATGAAACTTTACAGCCACAAACTAGAGACCTAGAGCATTCAGAGGATGGATAGATCAGACTAGAGACCTAGAGCATTCAGAGGATGGATGGCTTTCCTAGCTAGATTGACAATAAGGGGGTTTCTGAGCAGTTTACACAACAGAAGTGCTCGCCGTCCAATCGCCGAAAAAATTTAATTCTTGCAGAAATCTCCAAACGTCAAAAGTTTTTAATCCCAAATCACAGCATGGCTTTTTCTATGGTGTTCCTCAAGGTCTTGGTGTCTTAATGTGGTATTTTGGAAACTTTGAACCTAAAACTTTATTACATTTGTCATATACATACACAAAATATGACCTCTGCATTTGACCCATCCTAAGCAGTTAGGAGCAGTGGGCTGCTGTAAAGAGCCCGGGGAGCAACTTGGGGTCCCGTGTCTCGCTCAAGACATGCACACCTCGTCATGCAGACAGTAGGAGCCGGTGATCAAACTGCCAACCTTGCGGTTAAAGGACGACCACTCTACCCACTTAGCTACAGCCGGAGGAATTATTGATCATTATTATCAATTCTCCAGTGTTAAAAAAATGGTTAAATTTAGCACCAAATCTGTGTAACAAATGGTATCAACCCAAAGAATTGCTGCAACAACTTATGAGACATCATAGAGCATGGGGATGACCATCAGATACTTCTATCATCATGTTATAAACCCTGACACACTTTCCACTATTTTATTTTAATTAATTAATTCATGTTTATTTCTGACTCACAGTGCTGAGCTGCATCTCAAATTAATCTTCAGGTTTCCAGCTTTCAGATGATGTACACCACTTCTATGTGACATCTACTGTTGATCTGCTATCTCCCCCTGAAGACCCCATGTACCCCCCTAAAAAAGACTAAAACGGCTCTATTGTGGGTCTAAACTAAGTAAACTATAAATGTAAATACGCTGTTTCTCAGTAACACACACACACACAGACACACACAGAGCAGAGATTAGCTGCTGTATGGAACCTCAGGGAATCTCATTCACATGGAAAACCACTTCTTAATTCTAATTGGTGGCCAGTGTAAATCCTCCACTCCCATTCAAACCAGCAGTCAGCAGTTTGTCTTCCTGCTGCTTCACATGTTCCTCAGATTTAACACCGTCTCAGCTGCTTGTAGACCACAGGTCCACACTACAACCCGTATCAAGGTTTTTATTGAAAGAAAATCATCTTATGGAACTATTTTGTTGTTTTGGTTGTTGTCAGTAGTTTTGTCAGCACGCCTGGCAGGCTTCCTGCTCTCAGATCACTTATTATGGCGTCCACTCCTGTGACAGCAGAACGCAGGCCGGCTTTCTCCATCGAGCGGATTCTGGGTTTGGAGCTGGAAAGACCTGGAACCTGCCTGAAACTCCACCGACCCTGGACAGGTGAGGAGCACAACTTTCTGTACACGTTTGTCGATAGATAGATAGATAGATAGATAGATAGATAGATAGACTTTATATGGACCTATATTGAGAAATTCTTGTGTTACAGTAGCCGTTATCCAGGCAACAGGAACAGTAACTATGCATATCAACACTGGAGATAAATATCTATAGTATGCAATTTAAAAGATATATTAGACTACACTATATAAATATACCAGACTACTACAACTAGCTTAGAAAATATAAAATATAAACATAGAATAACAATAACATATTATCTATCCTCTATTTTTTTCTTCTTGTTTTTAGAGTGTGACGTCGAAAATAAAAAGGGAAATCACAGCTGAAGTATAAAAAAAATATTATTAATGCAAACATTAAAACCATTTATGAAAACATATGACACAGAGCACCACAGAGTCCCGTATACAGTACTGTAACTATAAAAGTAAAACTAAAAATCTACCCTACTAAATGTAAAAAGTGGCTCCTACAAAAAAGTTTCAGAATACAAGTTGCAGTAAATGTTTCATATTGTGCAGAAATTACATTTTTTTGTAATTATATGACTTCTCTATATATATTTTCCCCAATTCCCCTAAAATAGCTGATATATTTAGTACATTCACTTTCAATCATTTTCAGTTTTCCAGCATTTTTCTTTGCTTGAAAATATTTCAGTTAACATTTTGGTTGAGGACAAACAGAAACTTACTAACTCACGCCATCCTATCAATAAAAATATTTCAGCTCTTTTGCAGCTTTTTGAAAGGACTAATAATTCGGAGACGCTGTTCTGGGACGAGATGAAAAAAAAACCTGTCAACAAATAAGTTTCTCTAGTTCTTCTGTTGATTGATCTGTTGTCCCGTTCAGCTGAACTAAACTCAGCTCAACTTTAAACTCTTTTCAGTTCATTTCAAAATTGATTTCGAACATGTAAAATTAAAAATTAAAAAAAAAAAAGAATTATCATACAAACAAGTGGACAGCCAGAAAGAAAGTAATATTTACCTACAATGAAAAGCATAAGCAAAAGAAATTGTCAAACACTTGATGCCTTGATTTATAGATTCGAAAAGGAGTGAGAAGAAGTACAAACTTATTTAATCCCACCTCTTCTCCATAAATCATTTATTAATAATTAACCAGCTTCCTTATTGAGCTAAACATATACTCTAATTCATTTTCCTAAACTTGTCTTAGTTTAATAATGATTACCTTTATCTCTGTCATACAAAAAATATAAATTAATTACTGTTATAATTATCCTTATCAAAATATAAATTAATTACTGATTTAATTATCCTTATCAAAATATAAATTAATTACTGTTATAATTATCCTTATCAAAATATAAATTAATTACTGTTATAATTATCCTTATCAAAATATAAATTAATTACTGATATAATTATCCTTATCAAAATATAAATGAATTATCAATCAAGAATGCCAATTAATTACTTATAAATGCATCTTAATCAAAATACAAATTCATTACTTACATATTTATCTTAATCATATTGACTAGGTGTTATCTTTTCATATATGTGCATATTATTATTTATAATATACAATACGCACATGTAATACAATATGCAATATATATATATATATATATATATATATATAATACACAGCATCCGACCATTCATATGAAATACAATATAAACCTCAGTAATGAAGCACATAATAGGTCATAATATTTTCATAAATCATATCAATTTTTTTATTTTGGATATGAATATGAAACTGGCTGCAAAATCTTACCAAGTATATTTGTCTAATTACAACTATAAATATCTCATAACACTTAATATAAAACACAATCAGCTAACAATATCTAGATAAGTGTCAAATTACAGGCTTATTACGTCACACATAGTGAAATATACTGGAGCTCAAAATGAGTTTTCTCAGCTAATTTCAAGATCTCCTTTTATCTTAAAAGGCCTAAATATTACACCTTTATTTCAAGAAATATTACCAAGCAAATTTTCACTTGTTCCATTGGCAGATGTTTATATTTATTACAAGCAAAGCACCTTGTATTCATTCCCTCTTTTTGTTACTTATTAACTTAAAATGTATTTAAATGTTGATTATATATCAATATGTTTACAGTCTGTTGAGTCGAGGACGTAAAAGCCTGATTTGATGGGGCTGGAAAGTTTCCTCCATTCATTTTAAGGAATAATTAATTGATTATTTGTCATACTTTAATTATAAAAAGGTGTATAATGTGTGATCATCATTCATTGTTCCCCTGAATCCAGAGAAGGAGAACAGAGGAAACAGTATGTGCTCCAAACAACATCATCATCACCATCATCATCATCCTCATCCTCAGCAGCTGAACTCTCCCAGCCCGACATCAAACTGGTACATCGGACGCAGACCACGCACTGCCTTCACCACAAGCCAGGTAATCAATCAATCAATCAATCAATCAATCAGTCTGTCATTCAGTTGTGTCATAAATTTGAGGACATCGTCTGTTAATGTCTCTCTCTTTCTGTATGAGCAGGTGAGCGTCCTGGAGACGGTGTTCCAGGTGAACTGTTACCCAGGTATCCAGCTGAGGGAGCAGTTGGCAGGAAGACTCGACCTGGACGAGGACAGAATACAGGTTCATACAGCACACACACACACACACACACACACACACACACACACACCGACTATTTAACACTGCTTCAGCTGCTTCTGCTGCTGCTATCTAGTCTTAGCCTAGGCGTTGTTTCAACCTGTGAATCTGTGTATATGACAAATATAAACAGTAATGCTGTAAACGCGGGGATGTGCAGTGCTCCCCTGATTCCACCTCCATCTAAATGGGTGTAAAAAAGGGTGCCGAAGACGGCGCCTTAAAACCAGTAAAACAATGTGAGTGATTCATTGACTGAGTAACCAATCGATGCCTCACACAAAGGAGGTTGTCCCTGTTTGTATGTCTCACACGATCAATAATTGTGGGTCATCGTTAGAGCAGCAGAGAATTTCAGACACACTTAAAATAAGAAAACAAAAAACATTGGGAAATTCTGATTATAAAATAAAGAAGAAAGAAGGGTTAAAAAGTTGTCGTGGCCAATATAAAAATGTAAATATAACTTAAATCAAAGGGCCACTGACGTACCGTAGGTATGTGGTTTACACAGGCAAAAGAGTCCATCGTCCATGCGAAGTGTATGTGTTTCTGATGATTTATTCATAAAAAAAAAACAAAAAAATTTAAATACTAACTACGCAAAACAACGAAATATACTAAACAAGAAAATAATTAAACTAATCAAATATCTAGCAAAAGAGAGTCTAAATAAAGTAAACATCTAGAATAATAAATCAAACAATACTACTTATTATTAGTAAAACAACAACTAAATACTAACAACTAATAAGTAGCTCCTACAAAGTCCGACATGAAGTAAGTTGTAGTTGATGACAAGCATCTCGTCTCTTGCTATCAGGGCCACATTAACTTTCCTCTCTCTCTCTCTCTCTCTTTCTCTCTCAGATCTGGTTTCAGAACCGGCGGGCCAAGCTGAGGCGTTCCCTCAGAGAAACCCGTCTGCAGCTGGTTCAGACGGCCGTGGCTGACCTCGGGGTCAGAGGTCAACTGAAGGTCGAGAGCGACGCGCGAGGTGACCTGGAGCTCGCCCAGCGACTCGCCTCTCGTCTGCAGCTCGAGGTGGAGGAAGAGGAGGAGTGACGCTGATGAACTCATCCAGTTATTTATCAGTTTCTACCAGCTTCTGTCTTCTTCTTCTTCCCTCCTCCCAAAATGTCATGACAAACACAACCGTGGAAAACAAATGAAAGTCACAGTTTGCTTCCAAACCCGACACAGTTTACAAAAAAACAGGTTCCTTTTATACTGAAAGTATGTAGTCTGTTGTCTTGAAGATCAAACTTTGTTATGAGATCTGCTCTGGATCAGTTTGTAATGTTAAGTGTCTTAATGTGTGTGTATGGTTTCTGTTCTCCTAACTGTACAAAGTCTAATTAAAACGAATTAAAGTATTTGAATGGTGTGTCTGTCCCGTGCATGACTTCATTCATTAGTATTATTTTCATTTCTATTTATTGAAAATTTTTTATAAAATAAGTTTGAAAAAGAAAAATAAGAACTGTACAGATATAACTACAACTCAAACAAAATATAAATACACACCAAAATGAATTAATACATAAATATGTGAAATAAAAAGATAAACTGTAATTATATTGAAACTTAAAAAAAAAAAGCCTTCATGCAGTGTTGGACAGTAACTAAGTATATTTAAGTATATTTAATCTACTTTAAAGTATATTATATAGTATAATTATATAAGTATATATTTAAAGTACAATTTTGAGGTATTTGTACTTTACTTGAGTATTTCCATTTTCCGCTATACCTGAATTCTACCACGTTTTTGAGGCAAATGTTGTACTTGTTACCAGTAGTGGAACAAGTATTCAGATCTTAAATAAAAGTAGCAATACCACAGTCCTGCATTCAAAAGTTTACTTAGACCTAAGTAAAAGTACAGAAGCATCAGCATCAACATACTTAAAGTACCAAAAGTAAAAGTACTCATTATGCAGAATAATATATATTATATTATTGTATAATTATTGATGCATTAGTGTGACTTTATATACTGCTGGGTAGTTTAATCTATAATAATACATTATAATTTAATAGTTCATTATTTATTAATTATCTAAATCTGCAAAGTAAAGTCAGTTTATCAAATAAAAATAGTGGAGTAAAAATGTACAATATTTCCCTCTGAGATGTAGTGGAGTAGTATGGAGGACGCAACCAGCCAAAATCTAAAATAATTGAATGAATAAATAAATGACTCAATAAATAAATACATATGTCATTAAATGTAGCAAAAATAATATTAAAAATAAATGTAGCCATTAATTAATTGATAAAATGTAACATCAATTGATATTTCTGTTTTAATTTGCTTTTTTATTTATTTATCTTTGTATTCATTCCCTTATTTATTACTCTTCTGTTTAATTTTCCCTTTTATTTATTTATGTATTTATTTTTTATTATTTTTTAAAATGTATTTATTATTGTTTATTTATGCATAAGACATTTTGATTTTGACAGGTTCCATCCTTCGTAGAGTAGAAGTAAAAATGGAAATACTCAAGTAGAGTACAAGTACCTAAAAATTAAGTACAGTACTTGAGTAAATGTACTTACCATAGAAATCTATTTCTGTGGTACTTACATTCCATGATTTTTTAAGAAATAAAAAGTGAAAATACACAAAAAAACACATAAAAGAATGAGAAACAAAACCTCATAAAATATCAAGCAATACCACTGTGTAGAAATACTTGGTTACAAGTAAAAATCCAAAAAAGAAAAAAAAAGTAAAAGAATACTATGTTAAAAGTAGAAAAGCATCATCATTGTATTTATTTATTTATTGAGTAATTTATTTATTAATTCATTTATTTTTTTTACTTAAAGTACAAGTACCTCAAAATTATACACAAGTACAGTACTTGAGTAAATGCTTACCATCTATTTCTATTATAGTTAGCACCCAGCTGCATCAATATAATTATAATCCAATTATTATATAACATGCATTATTCTGAAATGGGTAGTGAGTACTACTTTTGGGTACTTTAAGTATATTTTGATGGTAATACTTTTCTACTTTTAACAAAGTATTTATTTTTATTTTTTGGATCTTTACCTGTAACCGAGTATTTCTACACTGGTATTGCTTGATATTTTACTCTTTCTTTAATGTTTTTTTGTGTTTTTTCACTTTTTATTTATTAAATAAAAAGAAAAGAAAAAGAGAAAAGAAATGCTGAATTACGCGTACAATATTTCCCTCTGAGATGTAGTGGAGTAGTATGGAGGACGCAACCATCCAAAATCTAAAATAAATGAATGAATAAATAAATGACTCAATAAAGGAACATATGTCATTAAATGTAGCAACAAAAATAATAATAATATAATAATAAAAATAAATGTGGACATTAATTAATTGATAAAATGTGACTTAAATTGATATTTCTGTTTTAATTTGCTTCTTTATTCAAATATCTTTGTATTAATTCCCTTATTTGTTTACTCTTCTATTTAATTTTCCCTTTTATTTATTTATGTGTATATTTTAATTATTTTTAAAATGTATTTATTTGCACCCAGCTGCATCATTAAAGTGATGCACATTAATGCATTAATAATTATATAACATGCACTATTCTGAAATGGGTAGCGAGTACTACTTTTGGGTACTTTAAGTATATTTTGATGGTAATACTTTTCTACTTTTAACAAAGTATTTATTTTTATTTTTTGGATTTTTACCTGTAACCGAGTATTTCTACACTGTGGTATTGCTTGATATTTTACTCTTTCTTTTATGTTTTTTGTGTTTTTTCACTTTTTATTTATTAAAATAAAAAGGAAAAAAAAAGAAAGAAAAAAAAAGAATGCAGAATTACGCGGCCGGCGCTGATTGGCTGAGCCGTGCCCTGCGTGTCCCGGAAGTGAACGCGTTGGACCGATGTGTGTTTCGAGCTGGAGTGCAGGAATCTGTCGGTAACATCGGTGTTTAACGGCGGTTTTCTACCGGATAAAATGGACACGTTAAATAAGCTGAAACAGTTTGACGCTTATCCCAAAACTCTGGAGGATTTCCGAGTGAAGACGTGGGGAGGAGCGACCGGTGAGAGGCTTTAATTCACCTTTAATTCACCCACACAGCAGAGCAGCAGCCATTCACTGTCTGTCTCTATGGCTGTTAGCTGCTAGGCTAACAACAAGGCTCACTCATCATTCTCTCCTTTAAATCATCATACATATAAAACACATCACGGTACAGTGTTAATGTTGTCTTGGTAACGCTGTGTGAGTCTGAAGGGCAGCAGAATAAACACATTTAACTGTTTCTATTCAATGATAGAGCAACATATCAACCAGGCTGGTGACAGAGAGGCAGATACATAACCAGGATATGGATCTGGAAGAGGAACTTTAGTGATATCAGCCTGGCAGTTTACCACATATGTTCTGTTAATGATAATACCAGAGGTGTTAAACCAAGCTTAAGATGAGATACAACTTAATTGATCCCCAGAGGGAAATGTAGATGTTACAGCAGTACAGAGACTAAGAGTTAAGAAACCCAGTGGTGGAAAGTACATTTACTCTAAGTACTTTACTATTTTGACATACTCTTACTTTATTATACTATATATTATTACTTTACCTGAGTATTTCCATTTTCTGCCACATTATACTTCCACTCCACTACATCACCTGAGCTCATTGGTATGTCCCCAGATGTTTCAGCAGCACAGAGACTAAGAGGCTAAGAGTTAAGAAACCCAGTGGTGGAAAGTACATTTACTCAGCTACTGTACTATTTTGACATACTTTACCTGAGTATTTCCATTTTCTGCTACATTATGCTTTCACTCCACTACATCACCTGAGCTCATTGGTATGTTGCTCCAGGGTTGTGACCCCAGGGTCATATCTGAATTGTCATGACCAGGGATTAACCCCGCGTTGACTGGCTTGGTTTGAATTGACAAAAGAAGGGTTGAACATGGGTTGGATAAGATATAAGTTATGACATATTCCTTTATTAGTCCCAGCAGCAAAGGGGATAGTGCAGAAAACAAGAAGCATCAGTAAAAACAAAAAGCAAAACAAAAGTAGAAAGACATATAAAGTATGAACAATTTAAATAGAAGGAAATATAAAAATAGGAACAATATATACAGTATTGACAATAAACAGACTATTAACACAATTGCACAGTGATTGGACCCTGATATAACCCTGGTCCGACCCTGGTCTCTGGTGTGAAAGAGGTATCAGAAATCTGAGAGCTATAGTTACTTTTTAGATTTAGATTAAAATTTATGTATTCAAATATATATTTTTTTAAATTAATACATCCACAGAGCCTTTAAAAATGTGCCGAATGAAAGTTTGGCTTTTCCTGAAAAAGATTGTTATGATTGTGAATTAATCATTTAAAGAAATGTTGGCGGGTCCAAAATGAATGTTTTGTTTATTTCTGTGGAAGATATGGGTGCGCTCCTTTTCATACAGCCGGGGCACAATCCGTCAGAAGTGATGATGAGCGGTGAGAGAGGAGCATACCTATTAAATAGAGGGAAAACATTTGCCGGAGGGAGGAGGCGTCACTTTAAACAAAGCGTGGATGTGTCAGAGCGATCAGGGATTAAAAAGGATGATTTGCACCAGTCAATAAAATCATTCACTGCAGGACCATGTTCATAGTCGTCACTGCTGAGGAGGGACGCAAAAAGTGCCTGGCAACGACTTGTTGTGAAGTAAATGCAATGGTACGGGGGAGGGAAAATGCAACATCTAGTGGCTGAATGTTATCAATGTTATCAATTGTACCTTTAATAATACTAAATATAATCAACAAATAGCCTAAATTATGATTAAAAATGAGCTCCACCTTTACCAGCTGCAACATTAAGGTGATAATCACATTAATGCAACAATAATTATAATATATATACACATATCTTTATAATTACATTAATTAATTGGCAGTTTGATATTCTTTACTATTGAACTACAGATAAAGATAAAAGATTTTCTACACTTTTCTTAAACAGAAGATATTAGGCTGATGTGAGTTATAGAGGGAAGAGGCTGTATTTTACAAGGTGAAAAACATAACATGGTTTTTTTTCTCGCCTATGATGAAATATGATTTTTTTTTAAAAAAACAATTGGATCTGAGGGATTTTTCCTTTAAATTCTCGCTCTCACAGATTGATTTAAAACGACTCTTCTGTTGTCTAACATACACACTTGTTCTGTGTCTGCAGTGACCATCATCAGCGGCGTCATCATGTTAATCCTGTTCATCTCTGAGCTGCAGTACTATCTCACTAAAGAGGTGAGTTCATCCACACCACCAACAGTATCTGATATTGTCCGTTTAGTGGGAGGAATTCTCCAGCTGAAATCACATTTGACTCTTAACACAGACGCAGTATAACGTGTGTGTGTGCTGCCAAAAAGTCCAAAAGCAGGACTTTTGGACTTTTTGTGTCAAAATGTTCACAAAGCCTCATCTATTGATTATCCAGATGACATATAAACAGGTGCTATTTTGTCCACTGACTACCACAGAATATCTTATGGTTGTTCATCATGATAATAACATTATTGACAGTATTACGTTTGCCTTGAACAGTTTTATATTCATCAGATGATGCTAGATAAACTAGTGACTGTTACAGTTTAACATGTTAGCTCCAATAAAATTAATCAAGGACAGGAATTCACAAAGCTGTTGTCAGTTGTGGTCTTTAGTTATAGCTAGAAAGGCCAGTAGGACAGTATATTTGGGTGTATTTTTCCTTTTTTGGGGGGAGAAATTTATATGTATATATTAGACCGTGCATCAATGTCAGACATGTTTGTGTTTTGACTGAAATTAACATGAATCCCTGCTGTTTGTCTCCCTGCAGGTCCACCCCGAGCTTTATGTCGACACGTCGCGAGGAGACAAACTGAAAATCAACATTGACGTCATTTTCCCTCACATGCCCTGCGCCTGTAAGTAGCACTGCTGTTACCTCGCTGGCTTGTCGAGAAGGAGGTTAATTAACGCACCAAAGTTTAAAATTTTGGCATATAAATCACATGCAGTTTTTTAAATGCAGTATAAATGTGTTATTGTCTCTTATTCTAAAATGGTGTGTCTGAATATTTCTGCATACTGGGGTCCCTAAACAGTCTTGAATTACATAAATTGGGTATCACTGTAAAGCTGAGACTCTTGTGGATCCAATGAGCCCAACTGAATTCATGTGTGATGATGTTAGTCCCCGTAGGAGACATTTCAGTTTAGTGAGACCATTTTTTGAAACTTGACCTCACTGTATAAAATGACCTGCGGTGACCTCTAGGATAATCACAGCCTCATGAAACTTTACAGTCACAAACTAGAGACCCAGAGCATTCAGAGGATGGATGGCTTTCCTAGTAAGATTGACAATAAGGGGTTTCTGAGCAGTTTACTCAACAGAAGTGCTCGCCATCCAATCGCCGAAATATGCAATTCTTGCAGAAATCTCCAAATGTCAAAAGTTTTTGATCACAAATCACAGCATGGCTTTTTCTATGGTGTTCCTCAAGGTCTTGGTGTCTTAATGTGGTATTTTGGAGGGATTATTGATAATTTTTGTCAATTCTCGAGAGGTAAAAAATGGTTAAATTTAGCACCAAATCTGTGTAACAAATGATATCAACCCAAAAATTGCTGCAACAACTTATGAGACATAATAGAGCATGGGGATGACCATCAGATACTTCTATCATAATGTTCTAAACCCTTATACACTTTTACAATTAATTTAAAATGATTAATTAATAAATTCATGTTTATTTCTGATATATGACTAGAACAACTTGACACACAGTGCTGAGCTGCATCTCAAATTAATCTTCAGCTTTCAGATGGTGTACACCACTTCTATGTGACATCTACTGTTGACCTGCTATCACCCCCTAAAGACCCCCTGGACCCCCCTAAAAAAGACTAACATGGGTCTGTTGTGGGTCTCAGAGGGTTAATTATCAACAACCCATTCTTTTTCTTTTCACGCTCAGATCTCAGTATAGATGCGATGGACGTGGCCGGCGAGCAGCAGTTGGACGTTGAACACAATCTGTTCAAACAGAGACTGGACAAAGACCTGAAAGCCGTCACCCTGGAGGCAGAGAAACATGGTAAACTTTGACTTTGCTCTGACATTTGACCTCCTGACACTGATGGAGGGTCTACAGGCGCTACGTTGATGTGGTCAGGTTGCTACAGGTTCCTGTGAGTAGAGGAAATAAGATCCAGGAAGGCAAGTGAGTGATCATACCGCTGCTTGCTCCCTTTTCTTAGGTAAACAGTGGAGTTAACAGAACACTGTAAGGTAGTCTAACAGGAAAGTTTGGGTGCACATATTTGATTTGCCAATAGTGTTAACAGATGACACTGGAATACATGGCTGCAAAAGATAAGATGAACCAGGTTGAAGTTAGTTTTTTTTTTTATGTTTTTTTTGCCAGAACGTCTGCATCTGGAATTTTTCGACTGAAGGGTTAAACTAAATCATGGTTTTGTGTTTTTGTGTGTAGACCTTGGAATGGCTGACGATGGTGAAGTGTTTGACCCCAGTTCACTGGATCCAAACAGATGTGAGAGCTGCTACGGAGCCGAGACTGAAGACCTCAAGTAAGGGCGTTTTCACACCTGTAGTTCGTTTGCTCTGGTCTGAATCAGGGACCAGATTGTTACCATGCTGCATATTGCCTCGAGTTTGGTTTGAGTTCACAAGGCAGCATTTACAAGCGGACCAAAGAAACTGCTCTCTAATTGGTCAGAATATCCATGCTGGAAAACTCCCGGAAGTAAACAAAGAAGAGCAGACTTCCAGAACGCAACAATGGAGGGACAACTACGATGCTTGATCTTGGCCCTGGTCATCTTTTTTTTTTACCTCGTAGCAATTTTTCACTCAATGCAAACGATAGTTTGTAAGTGAGGCGCGACTGGAAAACTGATGCAGTGGAGTTGTCGAAGTGTCAACACAGCCTGACGTTACACCTGTTTAGTACTGATGTGAATAGCGAGGGCTAGCGTAGGCTCTTTTGTAGTAATGTTGTCCGGTGTTGACATGCACAGCACAGCTCGCTACTGGAGCTGGTTTAATCCAAAAAGGAGCAATGCTTTCTCCAGTTGGGCCGGATTGAGGTCGGATCATGTTCTCAGCACAAACGAAGCGTACCGAACCGTACTGCAGTTTGTTTAGAAACGAACTGAGTCCACCCCTTCAAGGAGGTCTCGGTTTGTTTGTTTTGGTGCTGCACCCGAGTGCGATTGCTGTGTTCACACCTGCCCAAACGAACCACACCAACAGAGTAAACGCTCCAGGGTTCCATTCAACCGAAGTAAACAAGGCAGGTTTGAATACGCCCTTAGGGTCAAAATTATATTTTCTCTTCAAGTCCCTCTAAAAAGCATTTCCCCACGTGACCTGATGTAGGTTTCTGCACGATGACGCTGATACGTGAACAGTATATATGCATCCTTACGGTCAGTGTATTAACGTTACATCATAGTTCCCTGTTTGAAAGGGCTGTCTGATGGCGAGGTAAAGCATCAAATATTATAAATATAGCGTACACTGAAACTGATATTTGATTTTTTAGGTGTCTATAATCCGTTTTTCTGCTGTTCCCTTCCACAACAGCTTTACCTCGCCGTCAGAAATCCCTTTCTGACGGGGAACTGAATCTGTTATATCGCTCTGTTCAGAGCCACCAGACTCCATTCACAAAAACAGTAATTCTACCTCTCAGAACACGGGAGTATACATACAACCCCAATTCAAAAAATCTGAATCAGTTATTTCCAAACTTAGCACAGTTAAACGTTGACTCAGCTGGTGCTAGCGTTCACATTATTAATAACCTGATTGATTAGCTTACTGTGGTAACCTACGTCACTGCTGTCTAACGGCTGAGTGGACGTTTCCATTTGAAAAAAAATAAACAGAAAAGAACGCAGATGGACCCGCCCCTTTAACTGTTTGAACAGTGAACACTGACAGCATTGTATTGGTTTGACAAAACAATCTCAACTATCTAACTGTATCACACGGTCTTCATTAGGAGGTGGAGTCTGCTCACTTATCACACACACACAAACACACACTAGGGATGGGACGATTTTATTGCGGCTCCCGATAAAAAACACTCACAATAAGTTGATCGTGGTGAATTCACATTGTCAGGATAATCGCAAATATTCTCACATGAGTGACTTGAAAAAGCCGTCTAGCTCACTATCATGGTAGAGAAATCAAAAATAGAGCCTGATTTAAAATAAAAAAAATAATATATATATATATATATACAGGAATTATCATGTAAGAAAGAACCGACTCACACAATGTTGCTATCTTTTTTTATTTACACTTTATTCATGCAGGGGGACCTTATGATTTATGATTACCTTATTTAAAGTTATTTAATGACTTAGTTTAAGATTGGCTGTTTCTAAAGCGGGGCCTCCGGCAGCGATCAGCCCACCGTGGTATAGACCCAGATCCAGCGGGTCCGGGTCCCCACTGGTAGCCAACACCGACACCACCCTGCTGGAGGCCCAGGCCGTATTGCTGGGCCCGCTGGAGGGAAGGGAGGCACGGGAGAACCAGAACGAGGACTGAGCGGGGCGAGTCTGTCAGACCCCACTGCAGTAAAATGAGAGGTTTTCTAAAGGGAGTCTGGTGCTCGGGAACCGGAAATCTGAATTCTTTTTCACTAAAAAACAATATGTGTCCTATGTGTGATACAATAAAACTATTTGTTTCTTAAGAAAATGTAGAAGGGAGACACGGGAGAACCAGAACCAGGACTGAGCGGGTCAGACTGTCAGACCTTGTTGCAGTAAAATTAGGTTTTCTAAAGGGAGTCTGGTGCTCGGGAACCGGAAATCTAAATATCTTTTTGTTTTTCACCAAAAAAACAATATGTGTCCTATCTGTGATGCAATAAACATATGTGTTTCTTAAGAAATGTAAGGTAAAGTGATTCCAGTATGTTGCAGTGCCATTTTAAGAGTTCTAAGCACATTTTGCTGATTATCGGAATAATTATCTTGAATCGCAATTATTTTGGCCAGGATAATCGTGACATGAAATTATCATATCGTCCCATGCCTAACACACACACACACACACACACACACACACACACACACACACACACACAGGCTCTGCTTTTTATTTCTTTGTGTTGTCTGTGTAACCTTGTTATTTACTTGCATTGCTTCTGCTTGTTGTGTGTGTGTGTTTGTGCAGATGCTGTAACACCTGTGATGACGTGCGGGAGGCGTACCGGCGGCGAGGCTGGGCGTTCAAGAGCGCCGACACCATCGAGCAGTGCAAGAGGGAGGGCTTCACACAGAGGATGCAGGAGCAGAAGAACGAAGGCTGCCAGGTTTACGGCTTCCTGGAGGTCAACAAGGTGAATTATTGTTAGCAGTGTCTCATAAGTGATGTTTTCCTACAAAGAGTAGCAGCCTTGTTTCTGTCTGGAGGACATCCAGGAAAAATGTTCAGAAGAACATTTGTAACTTTAAGAACAACATCCTGTATTTGCAGACCTTGGATCACCCTTGTAGTTTATGTTAGAATTGATTTAAGAGTTCCTTAAAAGATCAGGAAGAATTTAACAAGAACAAACACACAACACGCTTGAACTCTTCCTCAGACTATCATCTGTTCCAGACGTAACCTCGTGTCGTATGCAGTGATATTATGATGGAGTATGAGGTCCACTATGAGGAGGAAAATTTTGAGGGTAAAGTCGAAATATTTTGAGGCGAAGGTTGCAATATGAGAACAAAGTTGTAATTTAAAGGAAAAAAAAGTCAAAACATCACAAGAATAAAGTCATAATTTTACAAGAAATAGTTGCAATATTCTGAAAATAATGTGGTTACAAGAATATTCCTGTTAGAGGAAAGTGGCTGCAGTCCAAAATCATGTCTTTTGCGAGGACAAATAGTAACTGCTCAGTGTAAATGGACTACCAGGAAATGCTTAATAACACACAAGCACCAGCAACTCTCATGTTCTGAGAGGTAAAATTACTGTTTTTGTGAATGTAGTCTGGTGGCCTTGAAGACAGCGATATAACGGCTTCAGTTCCTATGAAGCACTATGCATGTAACGAGCGTATATTGACACGCCGTCCCCGGTCCTTCCTAAAGTAACGCAAGATGGGTACCCCGTGCATCGGTCTCCGATGCCAAGGGACACTGACTAAGCGTCGGTATTTGACAAGTTGGGAGTGAGAGTGTGTTGCCTCCGGCCAGGAGCAGAGCTTCGCCTTGCTGCTCCGCCGGTCCCACCGCTTTTGTCCACAGCAGCTCCAAAAATCAACACAAAATGAAAGTTCCTCGTAGTGATTTGAAGTCCGCTCGTCAGAGCTCAAGTCCAAGTCTTAGTCTTCAATATTCGAGTCCCGGTCGAGTCACAAGGTATCAAAATCAGGACTCAAGTTGCTAAATTTGAAGCACCAATGCTGAATCAACCTTTTCCACCTTTAAGGAATAATGTAATTCATCTTCTATGTTTAAAGTAAACTCAAAATATTTTGAGGCGAAGGTTGCAATATGAGAAATAAAGTTGTAATTTAAAGGAAAAAAAGTCATAACATCACAAGAATAAAGTCATAATTTTACAGGAAATAGTTGCAATATCCTGAAAATAATGTGGTTAGAAGAATATTCCTGTTAGAGGAAAGTGACTGCAGTCCAAAAATCATGTCTTTTGCGAGGACAATTGGTAACTTCTCAGTTTAAATAGACTACCAGGAAATGCTTAATAACACCCAAGCACCAGCAACTCTCATGTTCTGAGAGATAAAATTACAGTTTTTGTGAATGGAGTCTGGTGGCTTTGAAGACAGCGATATAACAGCTTCAGTTCCCCATTAGAAAGGGCTGACTGACGGCGAGGTAAAGCGTAAAGCGTTTTAGCCTGGCTCAAAATCTCTGACATTATGCAGCCTGAAGAGACGCAATGCATTGTGGGGCAGTTGTCCAGTAAGCTCACGTCGCATACTCCATCAATACATCCAGGCATTTCTCACGTACACAAAATCCACAAACTGTGTGCAGTGTGAACGCACTACGTACTCAATTTGACGTCGTATTTAGTATTAATAGTATGTTAGTGTGCGATCTTGAACATAACCTCTGACTTTATTCTTGAAATGTCTTATTGTCTTTTACTATACTGATTGGATTATTATTATTATTATTTTCTCTTCTTTGTGTCTCAGGTGGCAGGAAATTTCCACTTCGCTCCCGGAAAAAGTTTCCAGCAGTCTCATGTCCACGGTAAGACCTGCCGTTCATCTTCTCTTCTCACACAGAACCAGTCAAAGGTTTTTGAACACCCTGTGTTAGTTTCCTGTGTTAAAACTACCTTTTTATTGATGAAGACAGTATACACTAGGGCTGGGACGATTCACCTATCTCCCGATTCGATACTATCACGATACTTTGGTGCCGATTCGATTCGATATTGCGATTTTATTGTGATTGTTGTTAACTTTTTTAACACTAGACCATGGGAACAAGTTGAATCATACACTTCTAGGGACTTTTACTTTGGAAAATCTCTAAATAAATCCAGTAAAAATGTTTAATTTTCAGCATGTATGTAGTCAGAGATGTCTTGAAGTCAAATATATGAGTCATTGTCAGGAATTATTAACACCTTATTTTGAAAACTGGATGTATTCATACGTGTCTACTTCCTCTAACTTCTCCAAGGTGGTCTCTAGCTCTCCCGTCAGCTCCGTTCTCTTTATACATCCATGGTCAGCTCCATCGGGGCCGTTTGAATGCGTTTAACATAAATGTCAGTATATGGGTGCTCTACAGTCGTAGCGTCGCTCCATTTGACCACGGAGATGAGAGCGACGGCCGGCTCGACCGCACGTTACTGCGATACGATTTCCTGTCTGTGACAGAGTTAGCATGAAGCTTTAGCCGTGATGTCTAGCTCTGCTTTTCCTGCAATGTGTGAAACCCAAAGTGTTTCCATCCTTTACTGGATGTGTAGTGTTTACCACTTTGGATTTAACATGTGAGGGTTCAGGTCGTATCCACGCAGACCCTCCAACGTTTTCTACTTTCTCGTTTCGGCTCGCTGCGGTTTGTTTTGGTTGACGGATACGGAACGGATATGACGTCACGTTACCCAGACTACAACAATAAAAGTGGTAACTTCCTTCTACCTCCACATAGACTCAAATGAAGCAAATATATCGATTCTGGTGTTAAAAAATCTATTTTCAAAATCGTAAAAAAAAAATTGCGATACATGGGTGAATCACCCGATAGAAACACATCTCCGGTAAAGCCATTCTGGTGGCGCGTTGAGACGTTTTTTGTCTGATCGGCTTTTATAGAAACCACCGATCAAACTACTTAGAACGAATATCAGCCGATGACGACCGGTGGCTGATCGATCGGAGTGCATTGCTTAATGTTAAAATAACGGGTGTTCAGAAACGTTGACTATTTCTGTTCTCTCATCCATTCATCATCCCTCGTCGTAGATCCACACATCCATTAACACATCACCCATTAATCACAACTTGGGCTGCACACAATCAGGCCTGATTGCATGTTGAGATTTTCCAGCACCAATTAATCAGCGTGATTTCTGTTTGAACACGTCTGTGCACTAAAACTGACATTTAGAAGTTGAATGATGAAGATGTAGGCGTCGGACACACAGTGTTCGTGTTGTGCAGCCAGTCGGATGTTCAGTTTGAGTCTCACAGGTCAAGCAGGTAAAGCAGCTCAGAGATGCTTTACTGCATTCTGTTGAGGCTTGTGTTTGATCTTTGGTTTCATGTCTGCAGGCATCAAACTCCTCAGCATTTGTATTTCTTTCATTTGTTTCTTTCTTTGACTGCTGTTGTTGACTTTTGCTTTTCTGCCATCATTGTGTGTCAGTCCTGCTCGTTTGCTTGTTATTATCTTGACTGGCCTGCCTGCTAAAAGTTTCCCTCGTCTGCATATTCAGCCAGAGAAGGAACGATTTCCAGCCATCAAATGCTCAAAGAAATCTTCTCCAACAGCTACTTCAGCAGGAAAAGTGCCACCGTTTATAGGCTGCCTCTAGAAGAAACTCTTAGTTGACTAACTCTGAGTTTCTCCACAAAGAATCACACAAAAGCACCACTTTAAATCTGGCGTTTACCAGAGATGTGCTCAGATGTTTCTCAGAAATAAGTCATTCAGCAGGAAAAATTACTAATCAATTAACCCTCTGAGACCCACAATAGACCCCTTTGTGTCTTTTTTAGGGGGGTACAGGGGGTCTTTAGAGGGAGATGGCAGGTCAGCAGTAGATGTCACATAGAAGTGGTGTACATTTTCAAGTTGTTCTCGTCATAAATCAGAAATAAACGTGAATTGTAAAAGTACAAGGGTTTAGAACATTATGATAGAAGTATATGATGGTCATCCCCATGCTCTATTATGTCTCATAAGTTGTTGCAGCAATTTTTGGGTTGATACCATTTGTTACACAGATTTGGTGCTAAATTTAAACATTTTTTACCACTGAAGAATTGATAAAAATGACCACATTAAGACACCAAGACCTTGAGGAACACCATAGAAAAAGCCAAGCTGTGATTTTGGATCAAACACTTTTGATATTTGGAGATTTATGCAAGAATTGCATTGAGGCTGTGATTATCCTAGAGGTCACCACAGGTCATTTTATACAGTGAGGTCAAGTTTCAAAACATGGTCTCACTACAATGAAATGTCTCCTATGGGGACTAACATCATACATGAATACAGTTGGGCTCATTGGATCCACAAGAGTCTCAGCTTTACAGTGAGACCCAATATATGTAATTCTAAGACTGTTTAGGGACCCCAGTATGCAGGAATATTCAAACACACCATTTAAGAATAGGAGACAATGACACATTTATACTGCATGATACTGCATGGTTTTTGCCTGAAACTGCATGTGATTATCATAAAGTGGGCATGTCTGTAAAGGGGAGACTCGTGGGTACCCATAGAACCCATTTTCATTCACACATCTGGAGGTCAGAGGTCAAGGGACCCCTTTGAAAATAACCATGCCAGTTTTTCCACGCTAAAATTTAGCCCAACTTTGGAGCCTCCTTGCCAACATGGTAGCATGACATGGTTGGTAACAATGGATTCATTAGGTTTTTTAGCTTCATGTGATATCTGTGTCTTCACTCTAGTTCTAAAACTGAACCTACTAGAGCCTCGGAAAGACAGGAAAGTCAGTCGGGACCGGGGTCTCAGGGGGTTTAAGGAAATCTCAGTCGACTAAGACCAAAACAACTGGCTGGTTGGCTACTAAAATGGAGAATGTCTCCATCCTCAATCCTCTGATCTCTGGTTCTGCAACGTTAGCTCTGGTTGAATGTATTAAACTAATTCAGTTTGGCATTGTATTTAAATGCTTAGCAGCAGAAACAAAGAGACAAGAATCACTTGTGCTGAGGATTTGACTGTAAACGAGGCTGCAGCTGAAATAAAGCCGCCTCCCCCTCATTCTGATCCCAAACTGCCCTTTAGTCTCTGGACTGACCTTTAAAGTGTTAAACGCTGCGTCATGTGTTTTGAGGCTGCACCATCACCCTGACAGAAGTTATTTCCTAAAGCTCATTTTCTTTGGCACAGAAAAATAAATAATCCTCCTCAATGAGATATTCTGCTGTTGTGTAAAATCTAGAGCTTATAAATCAGTTTAATACTTTGAAACCAACCAAATCATGAGCACAAAGCCTGAGGTGAAGGCTGTGTCCTCGTGTGTCACCGTTCACGTCTTAATAAAATCAGATTTGTAAAACATCTCAAATAAAACATTGTTGTCAGTGTTGTGCAGCCCTCATACACATTATCATCACCTGGTTTGTTGTCTACCTGCATCATTATAGTGACTCTTCTCTCTTCTTTCTGCAGTGCACGCTGTGGAAAGTAAGTCCATCTTTATCTTACAAATACCTCTGAGAACAGCCTCATTCCTCCACAGTAACCTGTTTATATGGTATATGGGAAAGTTTTATTGCAAGTACACAGACATTTTGTGACATGAAGTGAAAATGACTTCATTTAAAAATGTTGGATTTACAGATAACATTCTTAAAAAGCTGCCACTATTTACGCTACAGGAATAAATCCCACATGAAGTGGCAGCATGCCGAGGTCATTCTGAAGTAGTCATAACAATTTAAGTTAAAGATGTC
Source organism: Adelosebastes latens (assembly GCA_916700685.1). NCBI lineage: Eukaryota > Metazoa > Chordata > Actinopteri > Perciformes > Sebastidae > Adelosebastes > Adelosebastes latens. Next base: position 47,260 of record CAKAKR010064926.1, on the reverse strand, counting down.
TCAAACCAAGTACCTCAAGACTGTTGAGGAACACAAACAACCACATTTCAGGGAGGTCAAAGGTCAGAGCCTCAGCACCCTGAGACCAGGGGTGCTTTTCATTACGCCAACTTAAGTCTTTTATCAAATGGCGTGGCGTATAAATGCCGCACCTCCACATGTGGCACACAGTCTGAAGCAACTGATGTTGCTTAAGACTGACGCTGTGGAACCACAGATTTCTTATTTGGTAGCCTCGGCTCCTCCGTCCTCACGTCTCTGTCTCACGTCCTCGCTGGGAGGAGCTGAGACGTGAGGAAGAGACGCGAGGAGACACAGAAGCATAACGAAAAGCACCCCAGATGTGACTTGCAGCTACTAACTCTGATTTCTGAACTTGTGTGTGACTGTTGGCTTCAGCTCTACTTGTTCCCTTTCATCTATAAACTAATCAGACTGAACAGCTGAATCAATGAACAGTGATCAATCACAAACTGATCATTAACTCACATTTCTGACAGATCGGTAACTTGGGATACATTCACACTCCTCTTTCTTTACTAAATGTGTGTTTGAAGTATCTGTAATTAACGTGTTAAGTGATGTGATGTGTTTGTGTTTGCAGTTCACGACCTGCAGAGTTTCGGCTTAGACAACGTAAGTTTACGTTTTAAGTTTCTGCAACTATTATATTTTCAAAAATTTCTTTTTTCTTTTCTCATTTAAATGTTATTTTGTTTGGTAGTTTGTATAATTTTAGAAAAAACGTGACCCAAAACTTGAGTTAACTGTAACAAAGAACGTACATTGCCAAGAAATGAAAATCAATAGTTAGCTCCGTTGCATTATCAGCGGCCAGCAGCAGAGCTACGCCTCCGCCATTTTGGACTGAAAGTGACGCCAGTAAAACGTCCGCCTACAAAGAGCCGTACAAAAGTAAAACTTAATTATTTTTATTCTAATGTCATATTCTACTGAAACGGCCTGCTTTGAACTATAAAATGTTATAAATATAATAAGCATTTGCAGTCCAAAATGGCGGTAGCGGCTGTTGCTTCTATACTTTTTGACTGTATATAGTATTATATATACAATTTAGAATATTAAACAGTTCACGACACGCCTTATTAAAAATATTAGGAAAAGGCTTTTGAGGTGACAAACTGTTCAATTAAATTATTTTGTGTTTGACGTCCTGACACCATGATAGTTCACGAAAACAAATAATTCCTATGAAGGGTGGTTGAAGTCTGCCAACTTGTGATCTTTCTGTCCGTCGTCCTGCAGATAAACATGACCCATCTGATAAAACACCTGTCGTTTGGTAAAGACTACCCCGGCATCGTTAACCCTCTGGACGACACGGACGTCACAGCGCCACAAGGTCAGTCATTTCACGGTTTTACTGGGGGTTTTTTTTATATGATGCTGGCGGGAAAAACGCAAAGAGATGTGTAACACTAAAGTTTAGTGTTCAAACTAAAATAATGCATCATTTTGCGCTGAATCTGAACATCTTGTGTCGTCTCAATAACGTCTATGCTTAGTTCAAATTTTCAGAGCCAAAGACCAGAGCCAATTTATGCAACATTAATTTCTTCATCTTTGTGGATGTCCATGCACCGCCAAAAAGTTATGACCATGTAGACTGTCCCTATCTAATGCACGTGAGGAACATATACACTCACCGGCCACTTTATTAGGTACACCTTGCTAGTACCGATGGTCTTCTGCTGCTGTAGCCCATCTGCTTCAAGGTTGGACGTGTTGTGTGTTCAGAGATGGTATTCTGCATACCTTGGTTGTAACGAGTGGTTATTTGAGTTACTGTTGCCTTTCTATCATCTCCAACCACTCTGCCCATTCTCCTCTGACCTCTGACATCAACAAGGCATTTCCGTCCACACAACTGCCGCTCACTGGATATTTTCTCTTGTTCGGACCATTCTCTGTAAACCCTAGAGATGGTTGTGCGTGAAAATCCCAGTAGATCAGCAGTTTTTGAAATACTCAGACCAGCCCGTCTGGCACCAACAACCATGCCACGTTCAAAGTCACTTAAATCCCCTTAAATCCCCTTTCTTCCCCATTCTGATGCTCGGTTTGAACTTCAGCAAGTCGTCTTCACCACATCTAGATGCCTAAATGCATTGAGTTGCTGCCATGTGATTGGCTGATTAGCTGTTTGTGTTAACAAGCAATTGAACAGGTGTGCCTAATAAAGTGGCCGGTGAGTGTGTATGTATCATCAATCATGGTTGATTAATTTGTTAATTATTTTCTCTATTAATCGATTAATTGTTTGGTCTATAAATGTCAGAAAATGGTGAAAAATGTGGACCAGTGTTTCCCAAAGCCCATGATGACATCCTCAAATGTCTTGTTTTGTCCACAACTCAGATATTCGGTTTTTAGTGTCATAGAGGAGGAAAGAAACCAGAAAATATTCACATTTAAGAAGCTGGAATCAGAGAATTTAGACTTTATTGTTCTTAAAAAATGACTCAAACTGATTAATCGGTTATCAAAATAGTTGGTGATTAATTTCGTAGTTGCCATCTAATCGATTAATCGTTGCAGCTCTACTCACAACGTTGCAGGTTCAGCTTCTGGCTCGAGGGCTGAAATTACCTGCTAAGAGTTTAACCCAAATAGAACAAGATGTTTGACCATCCAGGCAAAAGCCCTCATCTGGTTGGACTCGACCAGTTTCATACATTTGGACTCAACTTTAGGTTTTGCTTCTTTCTGTAGCTGCATTTTGCACAACAATCAGAGAAAATGCATAGTAAGAGAGAGTAACGTAGTGATGTAGAATTAAACCAACTAAGCAGAGAAAAGGTGTGCTTTGTCTGCAGGTGCAAATTTCCTTCAAGATTAAATTAGCCGTTTTGCGTGAGGACGTTGGAGGCCCCAGAAAGTGTAACACATCCACTCTGAAATCCATTTGACAAATCTGAACTTTTATTGACAAAACTAGACTGTCGGTTGAGAGTGTGACAGCATCGAGCAGACGGAGAGCTGTCGTTGTAGTTCCTGGAAAAGTCCCATAGCTGTATAGTTGTGTGGAAGTGGAAGTGGAGGAGGAGGAGGAGGAGGTGGAGGTGGTAGTTCCTCGTCCTCCTCAGCAGCGGATGCCCATACCGATGGACATGAAGGTGCCGAACGTCCCCCCGCTCTGCATCATGGTCTTCCCCACTCCTCCCATCAGCTCCCTGCCACGCATGCCGATCCTTGAGACAGAAGAGACCGTTTTTAGTTTTTATTAAGTGTCAACTGAAACTAACGATTATTTTCAATGTTGATTAATCAATTAGTTGTTTGGTCTATAAAATGTCAGAAAATGGTGAAAAAGAGAATCAGTTTACTGTCACAGAGGAGAAAAGAAACCAGAAAACATTCACACTGCTGGAATCACAGAATCTTGTCCTTTTTTTTCCTTAAAAAAAATACTCAAACCGATTAATCGAATATTATCAAAATAGTTGTCAATAAATTTAATAGTTGAAACCTAATCGATTAACTTAATCTTGCAGCTCTAGTTTTTACAGTAAAACAATAATTCCCTCCGCGACCCCTCAAAGCGAGCTGACAGATTACAACAAAATGTTAAAATGACATTAGTTATTTAAAAGGTTGGCAGTGGCTGCGAGTATTGAGGATGTAACAACTGGATTTGGGAGTAATGACTTGTCATTTGTATAAAAAGCCAATTTTATAATCACAATATTTGGGGGGCAATTGTGCCACTAAGTAAAGTACTGGACTATAACATCTGGTCTTAATGGAAACCAAGTCCACATTCTCAATTTCACCACACATGCAGTTGCTGTTTCAATAAAAGCAGAATATTTAGAGTTACCTGAGACAGGAGAACGTGCCAAACATGGCACCAGCTGCCATTCCCACCGCAAACCCCATCATGAAGCCCATCTTGACCCGGTCAAAACAGCTGGGCTGAGTCTGGCCATACGGACCTACAGCCACTGGCATCTGGAGAGGGAAGAACACAGTATTATATCTTTACTTATATAGCACTTATCAAAAAAAATACTAAGTGCTTCACATAAAAACAAAATAAAAGTACTAAAAAGAGCAGCATACCAAAAAAATCGTGATAATAACGTATTAACTTAAATTTGTTTTAACGCCAATAATTTCTTTACGGCATTAACACAAATTTTTAGATTGTAGCGGGCTCAGTCTTAAAGCTAGAGTGAAGATACTGGTATCATATGAAACTAGAAAACCTAAAGAATCCATTGGTATGTGAATGTAAATGGGTTCTCTGGGTACCCACGAGTCTCCCCTTTACAGACATGCCCACTTTATAATAATCACATGCTGTTTGGACCAAGTCATAGTCAAGTCAGCACACTGACACACTGACAGCTGTTGTTGCCTGTTGGGCTGCAGTTTGCCATGTTATGATTTGAGCATATTTGTTATGCTAAATGCAGTACCTGTGAGGGTTTCTGGTCAATATCTGTCATTGTTTTGTGTTGTTAATTGATTTACAATAATAAATATATACATACATTTGCATAAAGCAGCATATTTGTCCACTTCCATGTTGATAAGAGTATTAAATACTAGGCAAATCATCCTTTAAGGTACATTTTGAACAGAAAATGTGTGATTTTAATCGATTGACAGCCGTAGTTTAAACCTGTTTAACTCTGGTTTAAGGCCTGGCAGTTCTGTACTGTCTGTAGCCAGCCTACAGTTTTTTTCCCATTTAATCCAGATGTTATGACATAAAAGCACGTACAATTGTTTCTGTATCTTTTAAACTTTAAAATAGGTTGAAATCTGGTGATGCTCCTGGTGAAGAGAGAGAGAGGGATCAGTAGACAGAGTGACATTACAGTATTATCTGGTAACATCACAAACATCAACAAAACACTGAGCAGGTTCTGAAGGTGCTGAGCCAGACCACATCCTGGTTCAGTCTGTTCAGTCTGGCTCATCACCCACTCTGTTCACAACAGTGTGACTACTGACACAAATGTGATTTATGTGAGGAGGTGATGCCCAGCCCCTTGATTTAATCATCTAAAGCTACATCTTCATCACCAGAAGACATAAAAACACTAAACACCTCACAACAACAACAGCAGTCACACATTTGACCTTTGTATCTAGCTCTGCTGCTACTAGTCTATTACTGTCCCATCTAACCAGTCCATACTGGATATGTAGTGTTTACTGAGCTGACAGTCTAAACTAACTACTAACATCCCCTCAACTAAAGACACGTGGAAGTTAAGCTGCTGGTTAATGATGAAGTTGTGCTGCTAAACCTGCATCAGTGTTGTTGCATTAGCTTGTGAGCTAGGCTAACGTTAGCTTAATGAGTACTGTTAACGTGAAGGAGAAGAAATAATCATCGGTTTGTTTAACCACAGTCTTTAAACGGTAACCACAGTAACACCACATCAAAGTTATTAATGTAAAATCCTCTCTTTATCCTGCCAGGTAGCTTGTAGTGCTAGTTAGCATGCTACCTAGCTTAGCATGCTAACTAGCAGGCTAATGTGGCCTTGACACATAAACACGTGTTCTAGAGATATCCAGTCAGAAGTGGAGCTTACCTTGCAGTGTGTGTTTAGACTAGTGTTGGTTGTTTTGATGTTCCTGAGCGGAGGATCTGTTGTGTGTTTGTGAGAGCAGCTGCGTTTAAATGATCTTTACTAGCAGACCTCCATAACCGGATACAGACAGAGAGACAGACAGAGGAGGAGGATCAAGAGGAGACACAACCTGCAGGAGGAGATAAACAGCGACACCGTGTGGTTCAGTACCATCACTGCTGTTATTTAGAGTTAAAGAGCAGTCTCTCCAGTGGTGGTAGGAGTGTCTTTAGATCCTTTACTGAAGGAAAAGTAGAAATACTTTAGTGTGAAAATACTTCATTACAAGTAAAAGTCCTGAATTCAAAATGTTACTTCGATGAATTAAGGAGTATTTTTTACATATTTACTTTACTAAGTTTATTTTTGATCTGTCAATCGATTAAAATATTTAATCACAATTAATCGCATGGTTGTCCGTAGTTAATCATCATTAACTGCGAATTATTAATTTTTTATCTGTTCAAAATGTACCTTAAAGGGACTGTTTGTAACTTTCTAAGCGTATAAATGTAGCGGGTCGGCACACATGCGCGTTCGCGTGTGGCCGCTGTCTCGTCTCCTCTGCCTGCTCGCCTTCACTCAGACAGAGCGCGCGTTCTCGCGTACTCGCTCCACCTCTAGACGTGCATGCGCGCTCACTCCACACTGCAGAAGAGTTAGTTTAGCTCTGAGAATATCTAGTGAATGTTCAGTGGACGTTTGTGCAAAAATAACTGCTGCAGCTCCTCCAGACCAACAGAGGTTTTCGTGTCTTGTGAAGTGACGGAGCTCTGCAGAGAGACACGTTATCTTCTCGTTACCGACCGGGTGCCGTTGTCTCCCTGCTCTCTCCGGCTGCGGGTGGAGAGAACAGGGAGACTCGCTGCAGAGCCCCACTGCCTCAGTCTGCGCTGATGCAGGAAAAGCCAACACTAGGATCAGATCTAAATCATGTTCATGGAGAGACCTTCGTCTGGTCAGCTAACATTACTGCCAAGCAGCTGAAATATAGAGTGATATTGTGGTTTTAGCTGACGTGTGTCGCCTCACTGTTTTGAGCGATGCTCGTTCATGTATATTTAGAGCGAGCAAGCGCGAGCCCGACGCTGACTTTCGTTGATTTCACGGCCACAGGTGTCGCTGTTAAGAAGCATTTCTGAAAGTTACAAATAGTCCCTTTAAGGAGTATTTTTACATATTTACTTTACTAAGTTTATTTTTGATCTGTCAACCGATTAAAATATTTAATCACAATTAATCGCATGATTGTCCGTAGTTAATCATGACTAACTGCGAATTAATCATTTTTTATCTGTTCAAAATGTACCTTAAAGGGAGATTTATCAAGTATTTAATACTCTTATCAACATGGGAGTGGACAAATATGCTGCTTTATGCAAATGTATGTATATATTTATTATTGGAAATCAATTAACAACACGAAACAATGACAGATATTGTCCAGAAACCCTCACAGGTACTGCATTTAGCATTAAAAATATGCTCAAATCATGACATGTCAAACTGCAGCCCAACAGGCAACAACAGCTGTCAGTGTGTCAGTGTGCTGACTTGACTATGACTTGCTCCAAACTGCATGTGATTATCATAAAGTGGGCATGTCTGTAAAGGGGAGACTCGTGGGTACCCATAGAACCCATTTACATTCACATATCTTGAGGTCAGAGGTCAAGGGACCCCTTTGAAAAGCGCCAGTTTTTCCTCGCCAAAATGTAATGTAAATTTGGAGCGTTATTTAACCTCCTTCGCTACAAGCTAGTATGACATGGTTGGTACCGATAGATTCATTAGGTTTTTGTATTTTCATATGATACCAGTATCTTCACTCTAGCTTTACAACTGAGCCCGCTGCAACCTTCGAGTTGCGTTGCTCGCAAGTTGCGTTAATGCGTTGACAAAATCAGTGCCATTACAATGAATTTGCGTTAACACGTTATTATCGCGTTATTATCGCGTTAACTTTGACAGCCCTAGTTTATTTGTAAGGGACAAGAACAGAGAATCATTGACAGTTGCAAAAGCAGTGTCCAGTGTACGGAACACTATCTTAAACTAATTTCCAACACCGGTTGTTGATAGTTCAAGTAATCATTGAAGTTACATGTTAAAATCAGTACATATAATGATGAAAAACAAGAGCAACCATCCATAACAACACGAACAAACAGACAAATGAAACAAACAAAACAGAACGCAAAACATTTATAGCATTGACGACTGTCTTCTGTGTGTATTTGAGTTTTAACACAGATCTCCTGTCTCTCCCCGCAGCATCAATGATGTACCAGTATTTTGTGAAAATTGTTCCTACCATCTACGTGAAAACTGACGGAGAGGTGAGATTATTTTACATCCTCTTTCATTTCAAACCTTATCAAACCAACAAGACACAAGATTGGTGGACTCAGAGGTGTCACGGTAACCCTCGGTGAGTAATTGATATACTAATGGTCACGTTGTGGGTGAAGTATTCCTTTAAAAAGCATAAAGCAAACATGCATTTATCTTTCCAAATGGGTTTGTCTTTATCTAATCTAATGTTTAATTGAAAGCTGTACCAGGCTACATTTAATCACCCTAAAACAGTTTTCTTTTTGTCATGTTGTTTTTGCAGGTGGTAAAAACAAACCAGTTCTCGGTCACCAGGCACGAGAAAGTGGCCAACGGGCTAATAGGAGACCAGGGCCTGCCGGGCGTCTTTGTTTTATATGAGCTGTCGCCCATGATGGTTAAATTCACAGAGAAACACAGGTCAGTCACAGCACCGCTGAACACTTTAGGAATACTTTCAGTAATGTCTTGTTCATACACAAGTTGGAAAAACTGTCTCTTGACTCTCCTGAGTCTTTTAGCCTTTTGGTGTGTTCGAGTGCGTCTTTTTCAACTCATGTACCGACGTCTTCGAGCTTAGTGAAGTCACAAAAACAACAACATCATTTTGTTTTTTCAAAGATTTATTTTGATTAGCGAAAGGCTTATTTTACAATTCTATTCCAAAGTGTATCAACATTTCTTTTTGTTTTTAAAACAAATATTGAAATCAGAAAAATAAAATAAAATAACCACAAATTAATAATTATAGAAAAAAAATGTGGTAATGATATATTATTGATAATGAACCTATCCTTGTATCAAATATACTTTAACTACATTATAATAATAATAATAATAATAATAATAATAATAATGAGTAAATGAAAATATAAGATACATTCAAAGTAATGATTGAAATAATAAAGAAAAATTAATACAAAGTAAAAAAACATAAAAACACTTAAAAAAATACATATTGAATACAATTTATATTCATAATAAACACACATATCTAGTGCACATACACGTTTATAATGCGTCAGTAGCAATCATGGTTTGAAGAAATAATAATAGTAGAAAAACAAAACTGCATAAAAGAGTTGTACGTTTGTGGCCATCTCGTTCCAAAGAGTGCAAAATGTAAAAAAAAACAGCGCTGTGTCCGCCATTTTCGTAGCTTCCTCTTGGATGCGTGTTTACGATCTGGCACCTGGTCGCTACGTTTTTATAATGGTTTACGCTCAGAAACGTCCCGAACACAACAGCATGATAAAATCCAGGCAGAGGGCTGCAGGGTCTCTGTAGATACAGAGATAGATACCACCACACACTGCTAGACGGGTCACAAGTGATGATTGAGAGGGATTATTTTTGTATATGAGTCTATATTGTTTTTAGGAAAATCCTACTCATTGTGTTTTATAGAGAAAATGGTTTTCAGTGTCATTCATGCCATGGGTTCAAGAAGTATATTTAAATTGCCAATCTGTCACATATTTATGGAGGAAGCTCAGTTATGTGAATAAAAGAAGGATGCTCTTTAAACCTTATTGTTCTCTCTCTCTCTCTCTCTCTCTGTGTTCAGATCGTTCACACACTTCTTAACAGGAGTTTGTGCCATTATTGGAGGCGTATTTACAGGTCAGTCCCTCTATGTGACCACGTCATTTAACGCTGCATGTTACCTGATAATAGTAAACATTTAAAATGAAATCTGACTCTCTTTTTCTTCCACTTGTTGTGTTTCCTGTCTGCTCGCCTCCTGCAGTGGCCGGTCTGATCGACTCGCTCATCTACCACTCAGCTCGGGTCATCCAGAAGAAGATAGAGCTGGGCAAGGCTTCCTAACAGCGCCCCCCTTGCTGACCTCCACGGTGCACAACAGACCAAGACATGGACACACAGAGACGGAGAGAAGAGGAGCAGTCTTTCTGTCTTCTGTCAGATTGAGTGAGAGAAACACAGAGAGAGACAGAGAGGTTTCAAATCAGCCACGTTTTTAATTCCTCTGTCTCTCTTTTCGTCTTGGAGAAGCTCTGGAGAGGAACCTTTTTTTGAATTTTGCTCTCCGCTGTTAAATTCGATGCCAACAGGACAGAGTCAGACGTCGACGTGAGACATTTTGTGATTGAACTAAGAGCAGAGAGGAGGACGACTCATCTGGAAACAAGGAACTTCCTTCCCTCCCTCCTGTTTTTACGTCCTGCTTCAGCGCCGCTCAACGCTCAGACCGCCACACTGAATGTTCGTTAAGGGGATCGGTGGTCGAGCCGTTGTTCCTGAGGGGTGAGGATGAGAGGGCTCGGAGACTTTTTAAAGGAATACGTCACCCCAAATATGTAGTTTTCTAATCAGCTCATGTAACCTGGACTGCAGAATCACAGACAGGCATAATTCATGTTTTCTCATGAGGACGAGAAAGTTATTTTGTGATCTCAATATAACAAATGTATTGAGACCTATCGGTCGCAGGTTTTAAGGATAAGTTTGGTTATACTTTTCTTTTTGTCAACAAATCCCATGAAATGAGAGCACCAAATGTGGATTACTCCGCCGCTGAAAATAGTCCCCAAAAAATTTACTATTTCCTCCTGTTTGTCTGGTAAAAACTACAGTGGCCAGATGTGTTAGAAGAAAAAATCTTCAATTTCTCTACAGTTGCACTCTTTACGTCAGGAATTTATTGTTTAAAGGTGCTAAATTCGATATTCCGAGCATCGATATAGCAGCTAACAACTCTTTGCTATGTAAAGATATAGTGGAGTAATGTCTACCTGAGCAGAGAATTAAGTCTCTCTCCCTCTGTGTGTGTTGGAATCAGAGCTTCTCTGTGCTTTGTTGACATCGCCGGGCCGGACGAGGTGCCATTTAGTGCGCGTGAGCATGCCCCACTCACGGCCGCCGCTCTGCACTACGCTCATATGGCGTTTACCGCTGATAACGCCGTCCCGACTGACGCCGTCACCGTGGACGTGTAGCGCCCACCCTCCGGTTCCTCCCCAGGTTAACACTGTTAGCGCTGTTAGCACCATTAGCTGCTGGCCCATGGATGTATAATAACACCTGGATACGACGCCGATGCTCGCCAATTTCTTTCCAGTGGCCACTCGCGGTATTGCAACAAAAAATCCCCTTGTGACCCAAAAAAACATTTTCCCCATCGGCCACCATTATTAAAGAGACGTCTGTAAAACTGTTGACAGGACACCTCTAACTGCAAACAAGATTGATTATGATTCTTTCTATTATGAATTTTTAACTTTAATATCGTGAGTCTTTGATGAACTTAGGAGAAACCTCTTCCAATGAATGTGAGGAAAGGATCATCCGGTTCTCCAGGCTTCAAGTTGTGAGTTGATGTACGAAACATTTTGGGTGACGTGTTCCTTTAAAAGACTTTCTGTACAAACGACATTTGTAACGAGCTGATTTTCTTTTTGAAACAGCTATTAAATTAATGACACTATTCTGTCCTCACTTGCATTAAACCCACTATGTGAAGGATGTTGGACGTTTGTAAAAAGAAAAAGACAATCCTGATGGAGGATGGTGAAGCAGCCTGTGTCGGGTCTGTGCACGCTGGTCTCTGACATCGTGTCTGATCACAGCCATAAATGATACGAAGTCCAGCCGGTGAACACAAACATTACATTAACTTCATCTTGATGCAGACTGTTGGGTAACACGTGTGTCCAACTGGGTGATTATCAGACTACCTTCAGCTCGGTGTTTGACCTGCAGCTCAGCAGCTGATTGTGACCGATCGGCTCGTTAGTCTCAACTTCCCCCGGCTTTGTAAAGACTCAGAGGGTTTTCTGTGCCACTTGCTTGTTCCCTGAAGTTCATTAAACCTAATATTATAATTCATAGGCGCTCTTTATTTCAGGCGAGGCGGGGCACCTCTGCTGTAAAACACTGGGTTAACTTGACATTTTTCATGATTCAGTTTAAGAGTTGTTGTGTCTGTAAGTCGACTTACAACTCTGTTTTTGTGCCAATTTATTCTGCTGTCAGTTTATAGGCTGTGAGTGACGTAGGAAGACCACGTCCTCATTCTTCAGCACCAGTTAAAAGCTCTGATTGTGATTTTAACCAGACAGGAAACAGCCGTCAATAAGCTCAACGCCAGACCTGTTTGAATTTCAGAAAAAAAAAAGATGTGTGCCGTGATTCAGAGGTCTGGAAGCAGACTCGTAGTGTCTGTTTTTGGAGGTCATACATTTTCAAATCCTAAACATAGTGGCTTAAAAAGAGAGATTTTAACACTGAATTAATGACAAAATGACTTGATATAATCAGAGGTTGAGAGTCATGCCATGTGAGGCCTGCAGTGTGAATGGAGCCAGGTATTTAAGAAGCCACTTCTGTTCACTGTTTTAGAGGCAGAAACCAACGAGCTGCAGACAACATTTGCAATTACTTTCTTTTGTCCCCCGATATTTAACTTCAGCTCTCTGTGGGTTAGACTCAGAACATGAAGACGAGTCTCGAGCAGGAAAACCACCGTAGCTTCCTGTGATTTCAATGATTTTCAGACTGACCTCTGCTTTTCTTCCTCCCCTCTCGTCTGCATCCGTCATCACCTGCAGAGTTTATGTAATGGAAATAAGAGTTTTTTTGTTTTTTTTCAAAATTAAAGGTACAGTGTGTAGGATTTGGCGGCATCTAGTGGTGTGGTTGCAGATTGCAACCAACCAAGAAACCCCTCAGCTCACACCTCCCTTTCCAAGACTGTGGTAACGTGAGCCGCCGAGTGCTCATCCATACCATAATAACACTACTTTAGGAGCAACGGAAGTCAGACGGCAGCTGGCGGTACCACGGTTTAGCACTCTGCGGCTCACGTTATCAAAGTTTCACAAGCGTGTTGGAGAACTACGGTGGCCTTCAGGTAACAACGTTAAAGTCTCTCTCTAGAGTCAGAGTTTGGTTTGTCCGTTCTGGGCTACTGTAGAAACATGGAGGACTCCGTGAAGAGGACCCGCTCCCTATGTAGATATGAAGGGTTCATTCTAAGCTAACGGAAACACAACGATTCTTAGTTTCAGCTGATTATACACTAATGAAAACATAGCGAGTAAATTGTTGGTGGTGGCGGGTAAAATCATCAGGACATCTTTGGCAGACAGGGAAAACGCTAGTGATGGGAATAGAGAATCGGTTCCCGTTAAGAACGTGTTCCTAGTTGTCCGATTCTTTGGCATCTCATGCCTCTGTGACTATCGATTCCTCTTATTGAGGCATTCCAACAGTTACGCTGCACAATGACGCATACGCACGCTGTATCATGTTTCAGTTTGTTTGGGACTGGAGACACAGCGGAGAGAAAAAAAAGCGCTCAAAATTGTGGCGCTACTAGGACACATACTATTTTTCTCTGATAATGCGACACTGTGAACAACAGATCTGTGTTGTAATCAACAGGAGGAGAGTTAGCAACGTTACCTGTTAGCAACAGTTAGCAGCACATTCCTGCTCGGAGCTACTAACGTTAACGGAGGTGCCATTGAGTTATTATTATGAGGCGTTTAAGCTCTGCTCAGTAAAATGATTATCGGTCGAAGCTAAATTACAACGTTATCATGATGTGTTCAAATGTAATCTTGTAAAATTAAGTTTTTTGGAGAGAAGGAAGAGAGAGGGAATTATGACCTGTTTAACTTCCTAACACTACCTCTAAGCAACTTGCCAAGATTTTTTTTAATCAAAACAAATATCTAAATAATCGTAATCATTTGAATTGTGTGATTTATGCAAATAACCACGATAGATGACAATAACAAAGTACAATACAGTACTGTGTACAGTACCATCCCAGCCCCAAAAAATAGGGCTCCCCCAGAAGCCACAGTGTTATTAAAATATAGAGTAATATACAGTAAAATATATCAAACATTGAGTCACTTCAGATCTAAAATGTGATTCCTTCATTTAGCGCAGAGATTTCAAAAGTGGCAGATAAAAAAACAATACTTGTTTTCCAAAGTGGCAGGAAAAGTTAATTTCAGACCCTGGTTATGAATATTATATTCCATTTCTACTAATAGATCCCCCGAAATGTTACACACTGTTCCTTTAAATGCTGACTTGTTTTAAATTGATTGCTACCTGCAGAAAAATATCTTTTCCTGACTTTTCGCTCAACATGATCCTGCAGCGATTTTCAAATTAACTCCATATGATTTTACCTCTTTTAGTTTTGTATTCAGGAGTGTAAATATTGTACAGACACATCCACCGCTGCCTCAGAGAACGGAAGGAGACAACTATCCAGATCGAGTGTTAAAAACACTTTTTCTTTTTTAATATAGGGAAAAGGGCTGCTTCTATTCTGCTTGTTTCTTTCTGTCATTCCACGGGATGGTTCAGTACAGTTTGCCCTGTTAGACTGCTCATATGGTTTTGTATTTTTTTTTTTAATCTGGTCTGTGGGAGTTGGGAATGTTAAAGGCTCATAACACAACCATTTGCTTCAGATGATGATCCTCCTGCTGGGAGTCTTATTCTCATCAGTTAATGAGTGGGCTGGCAGGGAGGCAGCAGGAAGTCCACACCACAAGAAGACAGCGTGGAAATGTCGGGTTGACTCTGACTTTGTTCCTGACTCACGTGTTGAGTCACCAGATGAGACCCAGATGTTTGTTTTCACTAGATTGCGACCGTCCTGAGGGTGTCAGACAGACAGAAACAGACCCAGCGGGGTGACAGCGGTGGTTAAAAGGAAAAAGGAGAAGACCACACTGGTGGTTTCACATGTTTTGGCCCATTAACTGCAAATCAGGCAGAGTTTATATCACACCCGACCATTTTTATTTCACTATGTTAAAGGTTCTCTATTCAGAGCATTTCTATAGAGCTCAACAGTGAGGTTCCAGGGGTGAAAATCCCATTCATATCAAGGATTTGATATTAGCCATAATGTCGTAACCATCCAAGGTGAAACGACGGCATCTGCTCCTGTAGAATCCAAAAGTCTGTTTGACATCAACCGTGTTTTAAGAAAAACATGGTTTATTCACGATGTCATGGAGAAGTACTACACTACCCACAATCCCAAGTGCAACAGCAACGTTTCTAATTAGTGGAGCTCGCTGTTACCATGGAAATGTTTACCGCACCTGCGAACGGCTAGCAAAGAACGTATATCGCTAAGAAGTGAAAGTCAATAGTTCGTTCCATTGCAGCGCCCAGCAGCAGAGCTACGCTTCCGCCATTTTGGACTGAAAGTGACGCCAGTAAAACGTCCGCCTACAAAAGTAAAACTACATTATTTCTACTCTATTGTTATATTCTACCGAAATGTTCTGTGTTGAAGAATAAAATATTATAAATATAAGAAGCGGCGTGCTGCTCCGCGGTCTACTCCCGGATTTCAAACCGGGCCAACATGCTCTCTTATATCATGAAAATAAAATAGTTCACCAAACATTTGAGGCGAAAAATAAAGCAGGCAGTTCGCAGAATCTGTCTTCATTTTAGATCGACAACGGTCAGTCTGTCTGTCTCGTGCCAAACGCTGCAGATGCTTTGATTTTTTTATCCGGCTAAAGACTAAAACATGCAGAAATCAGCAGCTTCTCTTTGTGTGGTGGACGTCACGATGTTGCTCCCACTTCTTCTGTTTCTGTCTGTTCCTCAACAAAAATCATAAAATATATATCTCTCTTCCTGCCTGCTGGAGGATTTTGTCCCAGTAACGATGTACATTTATTCAAATATGTCCCAGCTTGAAGACACTTTGAGACATTCAGACCAAACTGTTGACTCAACTTCTTCTCTAGATTCACTCAGTCGACGAGACAAACACAGTTTGTAACAGCAGCTACGTCGTCTAACGTTATTTATGATGGTTCATCCAGGATGTGAAGACGTGTCGGTTCAGCGTGAATCCGTGACGGAGATCGAAGCTCGTGTGACTGTGGAACAATTCGAGACGAGTATTACGGCTGAAAAGAGACACTTTTATGATCATAAGTATGAAAACTGTCCAATATTTCTTCTCTCTCTGTGCTTCTGAAATCTGGATGATGACGTTTGATGAATGATGATTTGTTGGTTGGTTGTTGCACCTTTTAACATCTAAATCAGTGGCAGGGGTCGTGTGTGTGTGTGTGTGTGTGTGTGTGTGCGTGTGTGCGTGTGTGAGTGTGTGTGTGTGTGTGAGTGTGTGTGTGCGGATGTGTTCGGATGAGTGTGAGAGAGAAATGTATTTATATTTTGATTGTCCTCAAACAGTTTTTAAAATGACAGAAAATAAATGTTGAATACACCAGCTCCAACCGTCCGCCGCCTCATTATTTTTGTTTTAATCTCATAGATTTGGTGTCCTTCCATTAAACCAGATTTACATTTTAGGCAGGGCTGGTCTGGCATTCTGGCATACCGGGCATTTTCCCGGTTTGGCCCATAAAACAGGTAAATCGGCCCATTTCTTTTCCTTAATTGACACTGGGCTGGCCCAATCGCTCCGTGCCGGGCGGCCACAGTGAGGAGGGAGAGAGGTTAGGGAGGGAGTGTAGAGTTTGCGGTAAGCAGTTCTGGGCTAGTTGCCTGGCTCAACATGTCATGAGAGACGAGCAGGGCTGGAAGTGGGCCGGCACGTAGCGGTACGCAGTATTGTACTCATTTTACTCCTTGGCGTACCGTGACTTTTTCATGCGTACCGGAGCTTCTCACAAGCTGCCGGTATCAGGTTCTCTGGGAGATTCATAATGGTGATACATAACGGCGCAGAGCCAGCGGATTTGCGCCGCGCGTGTTCCCGTAGTGAACTGAAGCGCCGCGCTATTAATCTCCGCACGAGCTGAAGCCTGGCTGTTCACATCATTGGCATCATGGCATCATTTATGCCAGAGGGGAAATTTAATCAGTTTTCTTTCCTGGGATTTAAAGGTAAAATTAGAAGTTTAACATAAAAATGCTGTTTCAGTGTACTTATTATTTTGTTATTTTCATTATTTTAAAGTCACCAGAATTCAGGAAACAAAGTCTCTGAAACTCAATTTTTCTGGGGGAGGACCCCTAGACCCCCCACTTTGGTTTTGAAATCCTCCCTTTTTTTGAGGTCTCAACATTGGCAAGTATGCAAAACAACCACATTTGAAGGTATTTCGTCGAACAGAGCCGTCAACAAAACTCGGTACACACAGCGCAAAATGGGCGGTGATGGGGCCGGTCTGGGACAAAATGCCAGGGCTGATTTTTTGTCCCAGTCCAATCCCTGATTTTAGGCACAGTGGTGCTTTGAGCTAAATGCTAACGCCCTCACACGCTAACATGCTCACAACGACAATGCTAACATGCTGGCGTTTAGCAGGTATAATGTGGTCGTGTCCAGAAGGGAACCCACAAGTTGGGGAAAGTCTCGTGAGATGGTTGAGGTTAGGCACTGACCTCAAATAGTTAGGGTTAGGAAAGGTCGCCGGGCAGATCTCAGATCAGATTTTGCAGTTTGCGGGTTCCCTTCTAGACACAACCGTATAATGTTCAACGTAACACCATCGTACTTAAGTTTCATGTTATTTATTGTCATTTGCTCAACAACAGTTCCAGAGAAGCAGTCGTTGGTTCTCAGGCTCCCTCCAACAATGCTCATTAAATATGTTTAAAAAAGAAAATCACACAAGTAAAAAAAAAAATGAGAATATAAGACCTAAAATAGTGCAGAAGTTAAAATATAGGGATAAAATATCAAATAGGATGATGTATGTTTGTGGTGTACAGTAATTGTAAAATGAATAAACTGTCACGTAAACAGGAATGTACTAAATGCATATAGTTAATGAGAAGTTTATTTTATTTAATTGTTTTTATTTTGCACAAATTAAGACAAAACAAACATAACAAAAAACAAAAAAATAAATAAATAAATAATATACAGTGCAGGAAGAGGCAAAAAAACCCCACTGGACTTATTTGAAGCCTCCACTTAGAGACAAGATTAATATACAGAAATAATATGACTACATAATAGTGTAAGTATATAAAAGTATATAAAGGTAAAGTGCTATGTTGAGGAGGAACTGGAGACACGGCAGTCGTCCCCGCCGCCATCTCTCTCTAATCTTTAGGGATGATAACATTTGCCAGTTAGCAGTAAAGTCCAGCTGAGGCTGACGGGAATATCATTAGTTTTGCGTGTCATAAACAGAAGCATAGGACGAATCAAAATGTCGACCAGACAGAGGAAAAGGCTCGGGAATAAACCAAAGATGTCTCCAGAGTTCATCCTATAGTCGGAAGCACAAATGATCCATCAGAGGATCAATAAAGTCACGACGCTTCCCTGACGTTTCACAGACTTTGTTGTAGCTGCTCTTCTGTTTCTTTGTGGTAGTTTCCATCATATTCCGCCTAAATCTGCAGAGCTTGTGACTTTGTGGTGACTCGTGTTTTCCCCGTTGGGTGTATAGCGTAGCAAAGATGGTGAAATGTTAACCTGCACTTGACCCACGTGTTCTCAGTTTGACAGCAAACACGGCGCCTTGATGACAGCCTTAAAGTGGCAGTAGGCAGTATATATTTTTGGCATCATTGGGCAAAGATTCCATAATAGCCTTTCAGCATATTGTAATTCAAGTGTTCTGAGAGAAAACTAGACGTCTGCACCTCCTCATGGCTCTGTTTTCAGGCTTTAAAAAATCTATTAAATAAATAAATCATTTCAGAGAGAGCGTTCCTATTGGCTGTGCTCCGCGTCACAATCTTTCTCATTTTACAGCTGAACAGTACACTACAAGATGATTCTGAAAACATTTGAGGAGAGAAATAGGCATTACAGTAACATAATATTGATTCATATTTGATCAGCGCTGCCTAGTTTGACCGTTTGGTCGGAGTTCAGAGTGATTGACAGCCGGCTCTCATAGACGGCAGATGGACAGCAGACCTCAGATCAGCTCTTACTGCTTGTTTTCCTCCGGTCTATGAAAATTTTCCAGATGCCGTTAGGAGCACCGGAGGACACAGAGGCACATGATTTTTGTCAAGTTACCTGTTTCATGTACTACTGTCAGGATATAGCGACCGTTTTATAAAAATAACTTTTTTTAATCATATTTGCTCCAATCTCGCCTACTTCAGCTTTAAGCAGATGATCAAATCTAACTAATGGAAATGTATAAGAGTAATAAGAGTAGTGACATGTTTTGTTAAATGTTATATTTGATGTAATTGTTGATAATAATTGTTCTTTCCTGCTGAAATTAAAGTTTCTCCTTCATATTAATGAATCTCTTCTTCTATAATCTGAACTAGCAGTTACGTCTGTCGGCCACCAGACGGCGACTGTGTACCTCAAACTGTCTGAGTTCTTCCTGTCCACACAGACAGACAGACAGATCAGAGCATCTGAATGAAATTACAGCCTTGAGTAACTTCCTGTGTGTGTGTGTGTGTGTGTGTGTGTGTGTGTGTGTGTGTGTGTGTGTGTGTGCGTGTGTGTGTGTGCGTGCGTGTGTGTAATACTGGTAATATAATGATGTGTGTGTGTGTGGGGCGTAGCGCTCAGTATCGTATTAAATCCATCACACGTCCTCACAAGAGCAGAAAGACATCATCAGGTTCCTTCACATGGTTGTGTGAAGTAGTATCTAGATACTTTACTTAAGTAAAAGCAGCAGTACGACAACGTACTTCAGTACGAGTAAAAGTCCTGCATTAAGTAGAAGAAGTACAGAAGTATCATCAACAAACTGTGTAAAGTATGAAAAGTAAAGGTGTCAGAGAGTTATATTATAATTGATTGGATTAGTCTTATTGGTGAATCAAAACATAAGCAGTATTTTAATGTTTCAGCTGGTCGAGCTGATGTTAATTATCTAATATAGATATTAAATCATATTCTATAAGGTGATCATATGCTTTGTATACAAATATTGATCTTCAAGGTGAGTAGTAACTACAAATAAATAAAGTGAAGTGTTCAATATTTCTCTTTGAAATGTAGCGAAGTGGAAGTATAAAGTAGAATAAAAGGGAAATACTCAAGTAAAGTACCTCAAAATTGTCCTTAAGAACAGCACGGTGTTTTCCAGTTGTACATTTTTATTAGGGAGATTTTAATAGGGTCGCCAAATAAATAAGCAGAATTTCTTCCATATGTTCCCGTATGTTCGTATTGTTCTGATAATTGTAGCCTACTGTAACATTTAATCTAATATGATTATAAGACTAGTGTAGATTCTGTTTGTTTTACTAATGAGAGGACAAAAAACAAGAGCTTGTTAAATCTGCCTAAATGCATTTATTTGGTCTCATTTATTAAGTATTTAACGTGTTTATATGTTTTCAATAACACGTACATAATGTGGAAATGGCAGTAAAATGGTCAGGAACGTTCATTTACACACAAATTAGCTGTTCTCACGATTTCTAGATATAAGGCCTGTCGTGAATTCGGTCATGATGGTTTGTCATTTTTAAAAAGTGGGCCCAAAAAGTTCGGGAAACATGGGGTTAAAGGTTTGAAGACAAACCAAGAAGACGGTCAGCCGTCGGTGAGCGTCTGTCTGTCTAGTTTTTTTGGTGTGCCCCTCACCGTCGGCTCTAGTCTGTCCGTGTTGGAGGTTTTTCAGCCGATTCAGCATGTTGAAACGGCGGCGGCGCCCGTCGGTGAGAGAAATCGCTCTGATTGGCTGTTCAGCTTAAACCAATCAGTGCACGAGAAGAGAAACGGAAGTGAGGAAAGCAAGCCGACGAGTAAAGTCAAGAGGACACACACAGAAGGCTCTTCTCATTGTTCATCTTCATCCTGTGGGCTTTCACCTAGATGTATGAAATTTGGTAGGTATATGTAACATGTTGAGACGTAAAAAAAACAAAAAGCCATTTGGAGGTATACCGTAAACCCAACAGGAAGTCGTCCATTTGTATTCATTTTTTTTTACCGTTTCAAAGCGCTGTACTTTAACAAACTACTCCTAGAGATTTAACCCGATCAACTTCAAATTTGGTCAGTACAGTCTTAAGACCTTTGTGATGAAAAGTTGTTCAAAGCTTCAGTTTTTATGGAACTATGTTACCGTGGCGTGGCGGCGAAAAAGCATCTTTCGCCAAAAAAAGTGGAAGTCGTAACTGCGGCATACATTAACCAATCTGCTCTAAATTTCTCATGCCTGATAAAAGTCCCTCCCTGACTACATCCATGTGCAAATTTTGGCTCACAGTCATAGCGCCATCTACTGGCAACAGGAAATGTCTTGTTTACACATTGATGTACTCCGATGTACCTCACACAAATTAATCAGATCCACCTCAAAAAGTAAAATTCCCTACCCCTGAACTTGTCGGCCAAGACAAAGGAGACGTGAGGCGACTCAACGGTGGCCTTCATCGCCGCTAGTTCTCTGATGTCGGGTTGGTGTTTCTGGGCCTTTAGAGCTCCACCATGTTCTGATCTAGACAACAGAATACGTCTACATATTCACATGATAACTTCAGGGGTCGTGAGAATTTGGGGACTTAAACACGGTTATTTTCAGAGTTCCGAGTTCAGCTTTAATTTGTCGAGTAGGGCTCATCTGTAGGGTTTGTAGGAAGGAGAGCTTTCTGTCGTGTTATATTTTTAGGAAAAAGAAGATAACTTTACTGTCAATGTCAGCTGTCCACACATGACCCTGCAGGGGTCAGAGGTCAGGGTCAACTACAGTGCAATACCTCTGCAGCTGTCGTGGTTCAGTGCCTTGCTTAAGAGCACTGTGGATGTTAAACCAACCTTAGTTCAGGGATTATTTTAAGTTATTATTAAAAGATTCAAAGATGAGTTTCTGTTTTTAATGTATTGTGTTAGGTTCAGGTTCTGGTTGGGTCGGTTTCAGGGTCTATTTTCTGGACTTCTGGAGAGTCGGGTTAATGGGTTTTGGGTTAAGATTTAAGGCCTATAGTTTGGAGTTCGAGGTTAGAGGTTTTGGTTCCTGTGTTTATTTCTAGGGTTAAAATGTGTTTGGGCTAGAGTTAGGGTTGAGATTTAATTTGACGTTTAGGATTCTGGTTTATTTAGAGGGTGCAGGATTTAGACTTTAACTTGAGGTTTGCTCTGCATACAATTCAAAGCATAACGTCTCGAGGGGAAATCCTCGCTACTGACGCTCAAACTTGCATTCTGTGATGAATGTGGTGGTGATGCTACACACACGTCTCTGCTGAAACAATCTGTCATCATGTTGCGTATTTAATTACATTTTGGTCTCGATAGTTGTCTTGGCTGACTCGTGCAAATCATGTAGAACGAAATGTTCAAGTTATTTATTATATTTGCAAATCGAATTAAGATGCACAGAGGAGATGAGATGTGGTCACAAGTGGAGTCAGTTGATGTGAGGAATGTGATGAAGGAACCAAACCGCAGCACACAGAGAGCTCCGTTAGCGGAGGGTAGAAGCTCTGATGGAGTCTGATGGAGGTTCAGGTGTTCACTAATGAGACGGCTCCACCCACGTGATCGCCTGCAGGACATTTAGGACGACGAGCAGCTGCAGGGCTGTAAAACACACTGAGCTTTAGAGGAGATGGTAGCTGCTGTTTCCAGTCTTTATGCTACGCTAACCAGCTGCTGGCTGTAGCTGCATATTTATCACACAACCATGAGGGTGCTATCAAGGCTCTCATCTAACCGTCTGCAACAAAGCAGATAAGAGTGTAAATGTCAAAGTACTTCTTGAAGAGCCTCAAGCCAGGATGGAGCCACAGATCCGGACTCAGACCACATGGTGGGATCTCATGGGTCTCATTTGACTTTACCACACTGGTGCCAAAACAAAACCTGAATTTCAATATCCAGAACCAAAACTATACTTTTCTTGACTTCTTCCTGCATAACTTTTAATTTCTTCTTATAAAATGAATTCTCAAATGTTAAATGTTGTCTAAACTCAAATACAATGGACTCCGCTTTACTTGAATCAGGAACTATGAGATGAAAGAAAGACATTCAATGGCAGTTTTCAGCACTGACAGTTTCCGACACTCTACGAACACATTTCAGTCAGTACCCCCCAAAAAAGAAGTATTGAGGTTCGGTACCCGGCCCGACTTAGTTTTCAGTTTTCCTTGAAGAATGTTCATTATTCAGACTTTAGTCAAATAGACCATAAAGCAGGGGATGCTTTAGGGCGGGGCTACCTCATGATTGACAGGTCGCTACCACGGCGTTTCCGTGTTTTCGTCTTACAACTTTAACCCTTTCACAGTGTGTTTTCACTTCATCAGAGATAATTATAACATTTTTGGTCACCTAAAAATGTCTTATTCAGTGTTCGGTTGTACTTAGCTCCAACCTCTCGTGTCACTTCTGGTTGCTAAAAAAACAAAAAGGCGACGGCTAAAAACCAAGATGGCAATGGACAAAAAACGAGATAGCGACGGCCATAAACCAACATGGTGACGGACGAAATCCGAGATGGTGACTGTTCACATTCATGCAGTGACCCGCTGATGGCCCAAATGGAAACTAAGCGGACTGTGTCTTCCCATTGTCAATTTGCCAAATACTCCCAAAGCAAGTTTTCATTTCCTGCTTGGATTGTTGAGAGAGAACAGAAACACACAGCAGATATTTAGTAAAGAAGTAAATCCACAGCTTCTCAGAGCCTCTGATATCCTGTAAACGTTCCCTTTACATCAACTACTGAGTTGTGATGCTGAAAAATATGCATTTGTTTCATATCATTTGGTAAGACTGGAGCAATTTCCCATCCTGGGAGCGTCCGTCTGGCTGACGTACTTACTGGAACTAGTGTCGAAACAAATGAGATAATATTACCGTGGAACAACTCCCACATCTGATCGCACTGACCCTCAGACTTTCCCCTGGTGCTTTTTCTTCATCATCATCTTCATTAACCGGCTCACAGGGAGGTTCATCTGTGGTCTTAAAGGTCCAGTGTGTAGGACCAGGAGGTATCTAGCGGTGAGGTGAGGAGATTGCAACCAACTGAAGCCTCTCTCGTGTGCCAAGCGTGTTGGAGAGCTACGGTAAGCCCTCTCTAGAGTAAGAGTAGCGTGTGTGTGTACGTGGGAAGTGAGTGATGAAGCAAGAGAGAGAGAGCGGCGGCGACGGGAGCGAGTAACGTTATCGACTCCGACCCAAGCAGGAAATAGTTATCAGCGTTTGGTTTGTCCGTTCTGAGCTACTGTAGAAACATGGCGGTGCAACATGGAGGATTTCATGAAGAGGACCCGCTCCCTATGTAGATATAAACGGCTCATTCTAAGCAATCGAAAACACAACGATTCTTATTATCAGGTGATTATACACTAAAGAAAACATGCTTATTAATATTATTGGTGCCTTCAAATGAAACTCGTGAGCTCATATTTACAACATGGGAGGTCGTGTACACGATATGCTTGGCGTTCAAGTGGTTAAGTCTTGAGAACAATCGGCATCTAGAAGCCACCGAGGCTAACAATTTAGCAAGTTAGCAAGTGGGTAACATAATGCAGGAAATGCTAACTCATAATGACAGAGGAAAATATGAGGCCGTTGGGAATATCAACATTTTCCTCAGACATACCGTATCATAAAATTATGAAGAAAAGCAATATACGACTAAAATTACAATATATTAACTTATTATGTACCGAAAAATGAACTTCCAAGGCCTCCGCCATTTCTGACAACGTCAACAAACACGTCACAACTCGTGAACTCGGAGCTTTCAGAAACTTTCCACTTCCGAGGTTGTGAAAACCACAAGAGGGGGGCGTTCATATGGACTCGTCTGGCGAACACGGTAAACACCACCACATTTGAAAGCACCATATATTCTATTTCTGCCAATAGATCACTCTAAATGTTGAACACTGGTCCTTTAAATGATCGAGTTATTTACTGGTGTGGTCAACATAACATCTCTATCTTCACTTACGGTAATTTGTAAGTATTATGACTCCTTCTGAGGTTTAACAGGCCCGCTGGTACATACTTTCCCTCTATGTCAGCTGTGTGTGTGTGTGTGTTTTGGCAGTGTATTCACACACTCATCCCCTACTTCCTGTCTCTGGATTATGATGCCATCAGTATGAGCCGCTGCTCTATCAGCTGGGATCTACCAGCTACGGATGTTAGCTTTGGGATTTACACACAAAGTGGACCCATCACACACACACACACATTCTGGCTTGCTGGCATTAAAAGGAAAAGGCGTAGTCAGTGGTTCTGCTGACCAGATGTGTTGAAACTAGAGCAGTGACTGGGTTCATTCCTCAGAATAAAACTTTAGTAAGTAATCTCACTCCTTGTCTGCCAGTAATCAGTTTCTCCTCATCCCCTCCTCTATCTAACCTCTGGGTGTGTCTCTCCCAGTAGTTCAGTAGGTGGTAAACTGCCCCAAAAATAAGCACTAATTTGGTGATTTTGCAGCTCCAAAGACGCCCAGACGATAAAGGTTTAAACTGGGCTCCGCTTGGTTTAAAAGTGGACATTTTTTGGACGTCCAGGACACAGATAACGGTCGTTTCTGTGGAATTTAAATGATGATATTTCAGAGTGAAGGAGATCCTAACTACAGATTCAAATATAGTGATGTTGAGCAACAGTTATATGGAACCTAGACATTGAGAAAAAAAAGTTTTAATGTGAAAATGACAGTGCTTACAGGGAGGTTTATAGTCTGCCAGAGTAAGAACATCATTCCAGTGTACTGGAGGTTTAGCTTTCTAAGAAATACACAGAATGCAGTGTAAAAAAAGCAGTGGGTGACATTCGTACAACGGCGAATTAGGGCCATTTAGGGCAGCAGACTAAGCAGGGTAATCCAGACGTCCCTCTCCCCAGCAAACTCTATAATAAAGGACATAATTTGCCATAATCTGTGGTTCTACACAAGCAGTTATGTGACTTTTCTATGTTGTTTTCCCTGACACAGTGACAGACGGCTAAAAACTGAGATGGCGATGGCCAAAAACGAAGATGGTGATGGCCTACAACCGAGATGGTGACGGCCAAAAACCAACATGGTGGGGATTAAAAACCAAGATGACGACAGCCAAAAACCAAGATGGTGACGGCCGAAAACCAAGATGACGATGGCCGAAAACCAAGATGGTGACGGCCGAAAACCAAGATGACGATGGCCAAAATCCAAGATGGCGACGGCCAAAAACCAAGATGGCGACGGCCGAAAACCAAGATGGTGACGGCCAAAAAACGAGATGACGACGGCCAAAATGCTGAACTCGAGTCTTCAAAACTGTATACCACAAACCAATGGGTGAAGTCACGGTGACTACGTTCACTTCTTACTGTATATACAGTCTATATTCTACTCTTTTTTTCTATGACACCTTATGTGCACTGTACAAAAATAACAATATTGTGGTCTTCAACTGGGTCATGTTAGCCAGTTTGTAAAAGAACAGCCAAGATTGTTGTGAATTTTGTTTTTTAGATGTTAGTCAGATGAGAAGAAATAAGTTTCTTCTCAATGCATCCAGAGAAAGGTCTGAAATGTCTTCAGCCTATCACAAAGCAAAAAACTGCTAGCCTCGCCCTGGGTCTCGTCTACATACATCACAACAGTTGGCAAGGTAATCACCAATTCATTAAAGGTCAGCTGTTTTATCGAGTTACAACAGCTAAAACCACAATGTTCTGACATTTCTAAACCTACATGTGTTAATTCAGGCTGTTCTCATACACCGTTCGTAGCAATACCTAAGAAAAAGTAAAAAAGACCGACAAACTCCGCGGAGAGAGAAGGTCAAGGTGGATGTGTGGGTCCAAAAATACCGGACTTTCTCGCAGGAGACTAGTATTGGTGCCCCGGGTGAAACCAGAAGTCAACGTTGATTTATTTGTCACGTAACTTTCGTACTTTAGTAACGCCACTTCCAAGGTTATTTTAACCCAAACCACCATCTTTTCCTAAACCTAAATAATTACTTTTTGTCAATGAGCTATTATGCTCCTAATCATCCCACCAAACAATTACTACAGGTGTATAGGCGTATTGATGTGTGTGTTAGATGGACAAGAGGACATATTCATTTGCAGCTCATCTGATCTCTACATTAATAGCATGAATAGAAAACAGGGAACAGGAGTGGACTGAAGTGATTCTGGACATAGTAATGAACTTCCTGTATCTCCTCTGCCAACCAGATGCAGACAGTTTTAGAAACGAGCGTACTCCCCTCAGAGAGTGGACAGCTGGATCTGACTCATCGTGTCGTCTGAATCTGCTTCCTTTCCTCCGCAGCAAAATGGAAAATATCAAACATGAATCAAAAAAGAGTCCACCATCATTTTATTCAGATTTTATTTCAGGCATTATTAGTCTGCCTCTGATCCACAGTGACTCACTGAGGTTGATGCTTTATACGCTCATGGAGATCACAGCAGATGAATCAGTAGAAATGTTTAAAACTCAGCTTAATGGTGCGTAGCGGTGGTTTGGCACAAAGTGTTATAAACATAAACAAGTCTTTAGATTGATTTCCTTCCATCCTTCCAGGCAGACAACTATCTTTATTGCCAGTTAAAGCAGTTGTGAGTATTTTTGATCTGGTCCTCTCCATCATGACTAACCTCCTGTTTGACTCCTGACAACATGGCTCAGTAGTGAACCACATTTAGAAAGTTCACTCTGTTTTATTTTATGCACAAATTGAAAATGTGAATAAAAATAGGTAGAGTTTCCAGTATGGGCATTATATGAAGAAATCCTATATGGTGTTGCGGTTAAATTGTAGAGGCCCTGTGAAACTGTAATACTCATTACCACCCAATTTGACTGTTATCAGGCTTTTAAATAGGTGTTATCAGTCGCTATAAGCACCATAGATGTGGGTCAATAGGGGCCTACTACACCTACTCCATTGTAAAAGTGAAACTTAAAAGCAACACGTTCTAACATGTAAAACTGAATGAAACATCATGTTTTGAACACAAAGAAAAAGGCTTCTTCAGGTTAGGCAACAAAACTACATCTTCTTTAGGTTTAGGCAACAATATTACAACTTCTTTAGGTTTAGGCAACAATATTACAACTTCTTTAGGTTAGACAACAAAACTACAACTTCTTTAGGTTTAGTCAACAATATTACAACTTCTTTAGGTTTAGGCAACAAAACTACAACTTCTTAAGGTTTAGGCAACAAAACTACAACTTCTTTAGTTTAGACAACAAAACTACATCTTCTTTAGGTTCAGGCAACAAAACTACAACTTCTTTAGGTTTAGGCAACAAAACTACAACTTCTTTAGGTTTAGGCAACAAAACTACAACTTCTTTAGTTTAGACAACAAAACTACAACTTCTTAAAGGTTTAGGCAACAAAACTACAAATTGGCGTTGGCACGCCGCTCGCATATCGGCTCTTGAGCGTCATGTGTGAACTGCTCAAAGACGCGAGCCAAGAGGCTCACCAGGAGGCTTGCCGATGCCTCGCAGACACATTCCAGATATCTAGCATGCTAAATATCTGGACCTCTTCCTGGACACGGGTTGAGGGGAAACCTCGAGGAAGAGGGGTCGCCTGTAACAACAGGAACTTACTGTATGTGCTGCATTTGCAACACGGAGCAAAGTTGTTGTTGCACCTAGAGGAGTAAATGGTAAAACACAGTGTGGAAACTGGTGGAAACAGGCTGTTTCATAAACACATCTGCCAACAACATCAGCATTGTGTGGCATCACGTCATTTACTGTGTATTTCTCATTTGTTTTCATGACAAAACATAGTTTGTTGACCTCATCGTGGATTCCTCCTGGTGAAAGACCTTATGGTGTGTGACCTCCTGTCTCCGGTCAGTCATGTAGTGTTAAAACCACGACGACTTTAAGACTACTGATTACAAGACAGCAAGTTGTGTAGTGTGAACAGTACAGAGATCTGATCACTTTGAAAGTCGTGTAGTGTGAACTTAGCTTCAGTGGTTTTGTTGCCTAAACCTAACTGCAGCCGTTACCGTAGATTTGTTGTGTCAGCGTAAAAATAACAGCGAAAAACTTAAAATGCATCCTCATAACATGCAGAATGTTCCTGTAATGTTGTGCTATTTCTACGCCTTCCCATGAGATTGGGTTGGTCTAAACTTTACCAAATCCAGTCCAATAATTGAATCCAACAGTTGATTAATGGTGAACAAAGGTTTTCTCCACTAGCTGTCCAGTTAGTGAGTTTGAAACTTGGTTTACATACAGCTCTCAACGATGAGTCTGAGCTTCCTTTCATAATGTCACCGCGAGCTGTTTTATATTTACAGATGAGGAATTGAGAGTCACTCCTGACGCTCTAATTCCTCCGGTTCATATGTTGTTTTGTTATGGAAGAAGTGTAGGCAGCAGACGACTCAGTGAGTCAGTCCAGCTTCTACAGCTCTGAGGAGGGAAGTTCAGGCTTCTCTACATATCTATTCTAAATTATTACGCAAAGTTCTTCATTCAATATCCTTTAAATATCAAGGATTCAGTCTGTACAAGTGTCTGTCCGGCTGTGGTCAGACTGCTGATACGTGTTTTTGTTAAATCTGAGTCCTGATGCACGTTAGGGGGTTTCCAGAAGAGTCTCAAATACAAACAAGTGACTTTTCACCTCTTTATGAAGTTTATTGACTTCTGCATTTGGATATCCCTCTGAAGCTGGTCTGTTATTCAGTAAGGGATAATGTACAGCGAGCCGGTCATTGATGTGAAAGAATCCCCGACAGGGCGATGCTGCACGACGCGACACGGAGGGGTCTCTCATCGCCCTGAGGTTATGGTTATGGAGAAGCAGTCTCGAACACCAGTCTCCTGGTTAAAAGTCTCCTGGTTAAAAGTCTGGTGTTTGTTAGACCCATCCACCACCACCCACCATAAGTGGACTTTCTCGCTTTTTATTCTACGTCAGTAACTCTCACCGTAGCATTTATACGTGGATGTGTTTACATTGCAGTCCCTACAGGATACATGGCGTACACATGACACGCTGAAATCAAGAAAGGTGTTATTTATTGCTCGCTAAACACCTTGTGCATTATCGTGGGATTTATACACCTTTTCATGTTAACAGGCCGAAAAAAAGATAGATGTAATCATTTCCATTTTTTATCTAACGCAATATTCTGCTTCAGTTCATATTTGTTGGCATTTAGCCCTTCAAAAACAACATTTTCACTGCGGTCAAGAAACAGTTTGCTTGCCGCACACGAAGGGAGACACGCACCTGTATTAACGGGGCGGTCTGGCAGCAATCCTTAACCTAACCAGGTAGTTTTGTTGTGTTTTGTTTCAATTTACGTTAACCACCTGTTTAAAACTGTTTAAAACTGTTTAAAACTGTTTAAAACTGCGACTGAGAAAATGTGTTTTCCCTCAAAACGCAACTGCAAATGCAGTTTAGTTGTATGGGAACATAATTTTGTAGGAGACAGGGGTGCCAATCGTCTTCAAGCTTAAAGTATATCTAGCAGGAATTGAACCCCAGGTGTGTGTGGAGGTGGGCAGGTAGTTTATAAATGTCTATGTTGTGTGTTCACCTGCATTTTGCATGGATCTATGTATGTGTACTCGATGACCCCTCCGTACATGTGTGTGTGGGGGTGTGTGGGTGTGTGTGTGCCTGCTGAGTAACAGCTGGAACAGTCTGAGCTTCATTTTATGATTTCACCCAGAACAGGAAGTGAATTTGTGTGTTTACATGTACAGTTTTGCCCGTGGATGTTCTCGTCTATGTGCTTATATGTGTGTTTGTGCTTATATGTGTGTGTGTGTGTGTGTGTGTGTGTGAGAGAGAGAGAGAGAGACAAAGAGAACTTTAAAGTTGGACCTCCCCTTTAAATCCCTCCAGCTGAAAAGCTCTCAGCGTTTTTTCTTTCTCTCACCACACATCACTCCACGTGCCGTGTGGACGCCACGTCAGCCGTGTCAGCCTGACTCTGCACAGTGTGTGTGTGTGTGTTCTGTATAAGGCTGTCTCCAGCAGCAGGGAGCAGTCAGAGTCCATATTTCATAATCAGACTCTGGATCTGGATGCAGATGTGTGTTTAATATTTCAGAGTCTCCTCAGCTCGGGTTCACTGTGTCTCAGTTTACGGCCTCTGTGGTTCCATGCAGTAAATACCTCAGAATCAAATAAAAACGCTATTTCACAACTGGGATGATGCAGCGTAGTGTAGCGGAAAAGCCCCGTCTGAACCCAAGCCTGCTCCTGTTGACTTCAGAGGAAATAATCACGTTTTTATTAGGGCTGTCGATCGATTAAGATATTTAATCGCAAATTGATCACACGTGTTTTATCTGTTAGTATGAGTATTTAATACTTTTATCAACATAGGAGTGGACAAATATTCTGCTTTATGCAATTGTATGTATATATTTATTATTGGAAATCAAGTAACAACACAAAACAATGACAGATATTGTCCAGAAACCCTCACAGGTACTGCATTTAGCATAAAAAATATGCTCAAATCACAACATGGCAAACTGCAGCCCAACAGGCATCAACAGCTGTCAGTGTGTCAGTGTGTCAGTGTGCTGACTTGCCCCAAACTGCATGTGATTATCATAAAGTGGGCATGTCTGTAAAGGGGAGACTCGTGGGTACCCATAGAACCTATTTTCATTCACATATCTGGAGGTCAGAGGTCAAGGGACCCCTTTGAAAACAGCCATGACAGTTTATCCTCGCCAAAATGTAGTGTAAATTTGGAGCGTTATTTAATCTCCTTCACAACAAGCTAGTATGACATGGTTGGTACCAATGGATTCTTTAGGTGTTTTAGTTTCATATGATACCAGTTTCTTCTTCCGCTACAACCTAAAAATCGCAAGCTAAGTTAAAACGAATTTGCGTTAAAGTGTCATTATCGCGTTGACTTTGACAGTCCTAGTTTTTTATCAAATATGACATGATCCCTTCAGGGCAGAAGCAGAGGCACTACACACAGCAAAAGCCAGATATTTAATACTTGAGGAAGCTGCTTATGCCACCATCTAGCAATCTATCAATCATCACATTGTATGTTCGCTTTGTAGGGATTAATCAGAACAGCACATCGGACAGATTTTGTCACCGTGATAGCGTCACAATCGTGCAAGATGCAGTCAGGAATCTTTACAGGTGTGTAGTTGAGATCAAAATGAAAGTCGAGTTCGAAGATGGGTGTGGTCTGACTAAGAGCGCTGGAAATAGGGGGGTAAGAATTGGGGAAGGGGTCACTGTCCCCCCCCCCCCACACACTTGACACCCCTGGCCTGATTTGGCATCACGGCTAGTGTGATCCAGCCCGTTCGCACGAAAAGTCGTATTAATGCCACGATAATGCGCAAGGCGTTTAGCGTGCAATAAGTACGCCTTTCTTGATTTCTGCTTGTCATTTTTACTCATTTATTAAACAACACAGTTCCCTTTACATTCTCAGAGATAAAAAAATAATAATAATAATAATAATAATAAAATAAATATGCTAAAAGAACGTTGCACAGCCCATGACGATGGAAAGATATCTTAATTATCCTTTTAAAGTATATACAAAAATGTTAGTACATGACCAGTCAAATTGCAGTTATACGTATCTGGATCTAATGGAGTTGTGACTAGTCAAAAGCAAAGCCGTTATAATGAAAAGGTCTTTTATGTAAGATGTAAAAGGTGAAGGGGGACCTGTGGATGGATATCTAGAGAGCAGAGTCAGGTGTTAAACCTGTGACGAACCCTGACCAATCTGTTTTTATATATATTTTGGTCTCCGGAGCGTCGAGGCAGCGAGCTGCAGCCAACACATTCCTGCCTGAAATAGAGCGAGTGTAGGATTTCAGCGACCTGACCTGCTCAGCTGCATTACACGGATCGCATCCTCACTGATGACATAGTAGCACATTTATTCTCAGAGCGGGACACTTCGAACGAGGCACGCCACGGCGGCATGCACGTGGGCGGGGTCGGCTGCGGCAGGCAGCAGGCCGACCTGCCGGCCAACCAACCGGCGGCGTTGGCGCCATCTCTGCTGAAACACATGGTCAGGAGTGACGGAGTGAAGCCTGGATCACAGCGACTTTAAGTACTTTACGCTGGAGTTAAGTGTAAATCCTCAACATCTGAAAGCGCTGCATGCGTTTGGCTTCGTGAGCAGGAATAAACACTTTTCCTCGACCATTATAAACGTCATATGAAAAGACTTTTTTTTTATTTGTTGAGGAAAGAGTAATCCCATCTTTTTTCAACATGTCTCCAA
>CAKAKR010064926.1:0-14150 GCA_916700685.1 Adelosebastes latens | reverse complement strand
TGAAAGTCGAGTTCGAAGATGGGTGTGGTCTGACTAAGAGCGCTGTAAATAGGGGGGTAAGAATTGGGGAAGGGGCCACTGTCCCCCCCCCACACACTTTACACCCCTGGCCCGATTTGGCATCACGGCTAGTGTGATCCAGCCCGTTCGCACGAAAAGTCGTATTAATGCCACGATAATGCGCAAGGCATTTAGCGTGCAATAAGTACGCCTTTCTTGATTTCTGCTTGTCATTTCTACTCCATGTATCCTGTACTGACTGCAATGTACAGTGAGAGTTAGTGACGTAGAATTAGAAGAGAGAAAGACCACTGATGGTGAGCGGGTCCAACAAACACCAAACTTTTAACCAGGAAACCTGTGTTCGAGGCCGTTGTTAACCAGTGTCTTGTTTTGTAAGTTACGTTAGTGACGTTTGTCAAATGCCGATTGTCACGTTTTTTGTTGACGTTTGTGACGTGTTTTCCGTATAGTTGTGTTACGTTTTTTCCGTACATGTTTTACTTAGTTTACATACTTATTTTAAGCCCAACCATGACGTTTTCCCTTACCCTAACTAAGTGGTTTTCTTGCCTGAACCTAACTGTGGACGTTTGCGTGGCGTACAAATGACACACGAAAATGCGTACTCATGACACGCGGAATGTCCGTGTAATGTCGTGGTATTTTTACGCCTTCCTGTGAGACGGGTTGTGGGATCCCATCGCGAGATGGTCTCTAATTTTATATATTTTTATTTTGCTTTCATTAGAATTTATTAAACTATATTTCTTTTATGTAATTTTACACAAGATTAATTAATTAAATTTTCTTGTTTTTTATGTATTTTTAATTCATTTTCTTTTTTTTATTATGTAGATTTTTATTGAGTTTTACCATCACATTTATTAAACAACACAGTTCCCTTTACATTCTCAGAGATAAAAAAATAAATTAATAATAATAATAATAATAATAATAAAATAAATATGCTAAAAGAACGTTGCACAGCCCATGACGATGGAAAGATATCTTAATTATCCTTTTAAAGTATATACAAAAATGTTAGTACATGACCAGTCAAATTGCAGTTATACGTATCTGGATCTAATGGAGTTGTGACTAGTCAAAAGCAAAGCCGTTATAATGAAAAGGTCTTTTATGTAAGATGTAAAAGGTGAAGGGGGACCTGTGGATGGATATCTAGAGAGCAGAGTCAGGTGTTAAACCTGTGACGAACCCTGACCAATCTGTTTTTATATATATTTTGGTCTCCGGAGCGTCGAGGCAGCGAGCTGCAGCCAACACATTCCTGCCTGAAATAGAGCGAGTGTAGGATTTCAGCGACCTGACCTGCTCAGCTGCATTACACGGATCGCATCCTCACTGATGACATAGTAGCACATTTATTCTCAGAGCGGGACACTTCGAACGAGGCACGCCACGGCGGCATGCACGTGGGCGGGGTCGGCTGCGGCAGGCAGCAGGCCGACCTGCCGGCCAACCAACCGGCGGCGTTGGCGCCATCTCTGCTGAAACACATGGTCAGGAGTGACGGAGTGAAGCCTGGATCACAGCGACTTTAAGTACTTTACGCTGGAGTTAAGTGTAAATCCTCAACATCTGAAAGCGCTGCATGCGTTTGGCTTCGTGAGCAGGAATAAACACTTTTCCTCGACCATTATAAACGTCATATGAAAAGACTTTTTTTTTATTTGTTGAGGAAAGAGTAATCCCATCTTTTTTCAACATGTCTCCAAAGTGGATATGATGCACAGCAGGTTGAAATTAAACCTGACGAATATAGAATGACTCTGCAGGTTTAGTGTCAATCTTTGAACACTTTGGAAAAAACCTCCCGCCAACCAGCTGTCCAAAGAGTACTGCTGCTGCTTTTGATTCCCAGAAGATCACCCAGTGAACCTGAAAGAGGAGGAGGAGGGTGGAGGGGGGTCGTCAGGTTCTTGGGTGCAGTCCCGGTCATAGAGAGAGTGTGTGTGTGTGTGTGTGTGTGTGTGTGTGTGTGTGTGTATGTGGCAGCGACGGGTTGCCAAATATGGCGAGAGGAGACAAGCATCCAGACGACTACAGTGTGTTCCCGCCACACTGAGTGTGTGCTGCTGTTCTTGTTCTTTATCGGTATCAGCCGATGTTGGACGTGTTCCACGGCTTCATCCAAAGACAAAAACTAAGACCAGCAGACTCACTGACTACGTTTACATGCATGAGATATTCAGTTTTTTGCCTGTATTCCGAAAAAGACAATATTCCTACTAAGCTGTTTACATGGATGATGAAAATGAATATTCCACTAATATTCATGTTTACATGCAGCCATTCATACTCTGATTAACGTAAGCGGTAGTTACGAACACAACCTCCCTCTTTCATTCCCTCAACCACTGTTACAACCCTAGATGTCGAGGGACGAGGGAAGCAACAAGACTTCCAACGAAACCATAAAACAAACAAAACCAAACACGCTTCCTAACCCAGCTATAAACCTTCTACTTACCTACAGCCAACAATATAAACACTACATGTGGTGCAATTATTGTAAGGAATGTACTGATAAATAAATAATCCGCTCCCACCCCGCACATCACGCGCTGTGCGTAGGGCACTAAGTGCCGGAGGGGGCACCACAGTTATGATCATCATCATAATAATCATAATAATTAATTATTTATATTTAAGATGAAGCACAAGTGCACAACTACAATTGGCATCATTAGACCATTATAGGCAATACAACGATATACATATTTGTTTGAAATAATAAAAGGAATGATGGTGCCCCCCTGGGGGAGGGTTCTCGGAGGCTGAAGATTGCACCTCACAAACGCAATCCTGGCTGGTCCAGACCGCCCGCGTGAGCAGCGCATGGTGGCTGCGTTACCTGTTGTTTTGTATTTCGGCATCCGTGTTAACAGGTTAGAGCAGCCACACTGCCCGTCTCAGCTGTGTCTCTTCTAGAGATTCGAGGTCTTGCCTATTTTTAACGCGAGCCACGCGGTTCACAGCAACAACAGACAGTAAAAGCGATCTATTGACTGTAAATTGACATCATATCAGCAACATTACTACAGTTTCATGTCTATATCTGTAAAAAATGTTACGGACATGAAAGTTCTGAATTCTTTCATTTCAAAATAAAAGCCCTCAAGCGTTTTTTCTGTGGACAGAATTCCTTCATTTGTTTACACCAGGCTTTTATTCTGAAATATTTGCAGGACAGTGTTGTAGAATATGCAGTGACTTGCAGAGCTCCATGAATGAATATAGTACGGGGTTTTAATGGTGGATTATTACTATTATTTACAAATTACCACATGTTTCTTAACCTTTCTCTGTCTAAAATAAATATAAATGACATCTATAATGAAGTGTAATGACCATTATGAAAGGCAAACTCTGTGTAGAAAGAAAGGGCTGACAGCAGCAGCAGAAACGCAGCTGGTGTGAACACCCGGCCCGTGAAGCAGCCGTCACGCGCTGCTGACGTTCCCTGTGTGGACAAAGCGTTACGTGTGTGACTAATTGAACAGTTATTTTTTCTTACAAATACATATATTTAAACAAATATTTGTTGTTTTTATTTATTTAATTTTTTCTTTTGGGGGGGTGGGGCACCACAAAGCAATTACGCCTAGGGCACCCAAATGGCTAGCAGCGGCCCTGATCCTACTGCCCAGATCCCAGAACCACTGAATGAGTACCTCATACACGAGTTAACCTTTACACAAAGACATCAACAAAGTTACTCCAACTAAAGATCACACAGGTTAACATTACAGAGAGACACAGAGACGGACTGCTCAGATTAAATCACAGCCGCCTCTGATACTTTCATGAAGAGGCTTTTATCAGGTGAGGCGGTGGATCATGCAATGCTGCTGCAAGGTTGTTTTATGCTGGAGCTCAAGAGGGTCTACTCCCTGCTGCTCTGGGTTTGGTCCACACAGACCTCTTCACACCGGTGCCGTCCCTCATCTTAACATGTTTGCTGTCCATGATGGATGCCATCTCTAAGGACATCTTCTCCGTCATCGACCTCTTTAGCTTCTTCACCTGGCTGTGTGTTGGTACGGCCATTTGCTGGCCTGGTCTGGCTGCGCTTCACTAAGCCCGACCTCAGAAGGCCCATTAAGGAAGAAGCGGCTACATCGGTTGTATTTTCTTCCTGCGGGTGTATCCGTTCATCCCTGTGGCGTTCGTTCCGGGCTGCGTCTTCATGATCGTCGTGTCCTTCTGGGCAGCTCCGTTTGAGAGCCTGGTAGGCAGCAGCAGCATTATTCTCACAGGCATTCCGGCGTACCTACTGGGCTACAAGTGGAAGAGGAAGGCCCATGTGGTCAAGAAGATGCTAGAAATCTTCACCCTGTTCTGTCAGAAGATCTTCATGTCTGTTCCTGATTAGAGGGATTGACATGAGGCGGCTGACTGAAGCGGGACAGACTGAACAACATGAAGGACCGAGTCAATGTTAACTAACCAGGCAGGTAACAAACTGGTAATTTGTTCAAAGGATGAAGGCACTACTAAGAAATGATTAAAAGTTTCAAAGTCTTAGTCAGGTTTTGACATTTTCCATTTCTTTTATTCTACATTTGACAATTAAATCTCCTTTAATGCTAGAACATGCCTACATGTTGCATGTTAGGTAATGGAGAGTCATGCTCTGATCTTAAAATGGGTCGTGTTTAGAAGGTAACCCATGAGTTAGGAAACTCTCGCGAGATGGTTAAGGTTAGGCATTGACCTTGAATAATTAGGTTGCGTCCAAAATCCGGTCAAGGCAGATGGCCGCCCACCCAGAGGCCGGTTCTGCTCGAGGTTTCTAACCGCTAAACGGGGAGTTTTTCCTGGCCACAGTGCATTACCATAACAATGCAATGCTCATGGGGGATCTCTCGTTGGGTCTCTAAACTATAGAGTACGGTCTAGACCTGCTCTATATAAAAAGCGTCTTGAGATAACTTCTGTTATGATTTGACGCTATATAAAAATAAATCAAATTGAATTGAATTGCTGATTGGTGGCTGGGACCGAAGGCGAGAAGGGGGAGGGGCCGGTTGAAATTTGAAATTAATTTGACCCTGAAGTGACCTTCATGCTCCTTTAACCAGCTTGGAAATCATCAAGAGTCATAAAATAACTTTTTTGCAACGTTTTGGAATATTTAGCGCCAATTTGGCGGCCGTTTTGAAAAACGGCTGCCACGGCCCTCAGGGGCCAAATTGGCGGCGCCCCGATATCTATATCTTTTCATAACATATAAACCCACATCAGTGCCAAATTTGTTGCTTTTATCGCAAAATGCACAACTGTTCAGCTGAACCGCCCCGCTAGGGGAATAGATCAGAGATCAAAGATTTTGGATTTATTGTTGGTGCAACCAACTACACAGCAACTCTTCGGCAAAGCGTTATTACTATTAGTTTGGAGACATGTTTCAACTTCTGTTTACTCTGTTACCGTCTATGAGGGACACGGGATTGGTTTCCCCCAAAAGGGGGCGTGGTCATGATAGCCTACTCTGGATGATGTATTGATGGTCTGATGTATACATGTCCAAAGAATGCTCCTAAATCCTAAATAATATAAGTGTAGGAGCTAAGTCTATTACTTTAAGCTACTGAGGTGATTAGCCCTGGACTGACGCGCTTTCGCTGTTGATGTTACAGAAGAAAGTCCGGTTTCCACAACAACAAGCAAAACGACACAACATGGCAAACAATTGTCAGCGTCACTGCGGTCAAAATCCCTTTGCCCTTCCGGGCTAAACCCTGACGCCAACAAAACACTTCCTACCTATATACCCGTGGCTGGGTCAGGCAATTAACACAGCGACACCCAGTAATCATATCAGTGAATTACACCACAACCTCAGTATGTGTCAGCATCATTTTTGGCTCCTACAATCAGCATATCCCACATGTCTTAATTTTAAAATGCTCCATTCAGAATAAAAATATTCTGGCTTGCCAGTAATTCATGGATATCATGATTGCGATAATTAGGATGGGTTCACAACTTTTAAAGTTTGTCTTAAACAACAGTCATATG
This sequence comes from Adelosebastes latens, assembly GCA_916700685.1. Lineage (NCBI taxonomy): Eukaryota > Metazoa > Chordata > Actinopteri > Perciformes > Sebastidae > Adelosebastes > Adelosebastes latens. The sequence continues at coordinate 8,102 of CAKAKR010064926.1, read as the reverse complement.
AACACTGAAACAGGTGTTCCTTGCTGTAATTTCTCCTCCTGTACATACTGGACATTAAAAGATCCATTCTTCTATTGTCAGTGATGGAAGACAAAATCCTAAATGTTTATTTTGTGCAAACATATATTCAACTAGGCTACAGCGAGGCATCATCAGGACACTCCCAGGGACTTTGAACTGAATAATCCTCTAAAATGCTCAGATGTATAAATATTTATAATAATGAAGATAAAGCAGTATTTCTGCCTTTCTTTCTGTCTCTTTCTTCTTGTAGTCCTAAAAATAAAGTCCTCTGGTTACACCACTCCACCACACTAACCCTGATCTCCCGCCCTGTTTCCACTCCTCCTCTTCTTCCTCCTCCTCCTCCTCCTCCTCCTCCTCCTGGTTCGTTCCTGAAGTTCCTAGAATCTTCCACAGTTCCAGTTTCAGGGAACGTCGAGAACGTCGAGAACCTGCCAGCTCCAAAAAGCTGTGGTTGGCCTCGGACGTCTTGTTCTCTCCGTCTGTCCTCATGTAGTTCACATGTGAGACCGTCTGCTGCTGAACACTCTTTTTGTCCATACGTCCATCTGATTGGTTCACTGCCATCTTATTGGCTGACCTGTCTGTTTATACACTATGTGCACTCAATAGCATCAGCAAATTATTTAAAGCTGCAACATTTTTATACTCAAAATAGATCAAATGACTGTGTGAAAAGTGAAAAGGGTGACTCATAGTGACAAACTCCCAATTATTTCTTGATTCAGCAGGTCCTCTCAGCTCTTCAGGGCATTTTTGTGTCTTTTAGCTCCTTTTGGTTTAACAGAACATTTACTGTATGTTTCATTTGTTTCCAGCAGCAGCTGTTTTTGGCAAACAAGCTCTGATAAACCTCACTGAACACTACAGCAAACAGCTGACAGATACTGTTAGAGACGAGCTAGTGAAGAAAGTGGAACATCTAGCAGCTAAAGAGCCAGATATTTCTCTCAGGAGTTGGTGGAGACCAAACCAGAGCTAAAAGGAGAGTCAATATTGGACTTAGATAGGATGGGTGACCATTAACATGCCTCCAAATGAATAATGTTGCTCTATGACTGCTGCTTGGATGTGTAAATAAGCAGCTGTTGGCTAATTAGCTATATGAGCTGTAAAACACCTCTTCCTAACACACAACGTCCGAGCAAACTCTGGCGAATGGATCGTGAAAAATGTTCCAGATACTACGAGCGATGTCACTCTCTAGAGAACGATATTGATTAACTGTCAGTTACTGTCAGCGTTGACTTTGACCAGTGAAAATAGGTTGGGGGTGCGTGAAACTTCAAATAAACAAGCGACCCGTCGCTTTGCCTGTTCGCTGACGCACAGAGCAGGTTAGGACATCTTCACTGGGAAAAACTGAAACAATCTGATGTACGCTTGTTCTCATCGCGTCCAGTTAGGAAGAGGTATAACGGTGATAATATGTCAATGTTTTATTGCTGCTGACACGTAGCAAAATAATCAATTATTAATGCTTTAAATAATCCTCAACAAGGGAACAACTTTATGAACAAATCCTGACTCCAACAGTAACCCATTATGTTTTTGTGTCATTGTAACATCAATTTTCAATATGGGAGCAGGACTGTTTAAAGTTTTTTGTACAGTAGATATATGGATATCTTAGTCTTATTTGCCCAACATGTATAGCTACTGTATATATTTTGTTATACAGTGTTAGCCCTAGAAATAGAAATAGAATAGGAGTAGAACAGACAGTCCCATTCAAATCAACGTAGCAGGATGAGCAGATATTTTTATGTGTACCGTTGCCATTGTGACCGTTGTAGCGGGCTGACTTTTGTATAAACTAAACCGACTTACGGCGAGTCACAGACTCACTGAGGTGAGGTTTTGCAGTAACAACTAAAACGAGCAGTGGAGTTGTAACATTACGAAGCATCGAGAGCCAGAGGAAATGAGTCACATTTAACAACTCAAAGGATCCAGGATCTGGTTGTATCTAGCGGTGAGGTTGCAGATTGCAACCAACTGAAGCCTCTCCCGTGTGCCAAACATGTTGGAGAACTACGGTTGCCAACACGAAAATGCGGATGTCCCTCTCTAGGGCCAGTTGTCGTAAGAGTAGCGTAGGTCATCTGGTGCAGAGCCAGTGATTAGAGTGTGTGTGTGTACGTGGGAAGTGAGTGGTGAAGCAAGAGAGAGAGAGCGGCGGAAACAGGAGCGAGTAACGTTATCGACTCTGGCCCAAGCAGGAACAGTTAACAGAGTTTGGTTTGTCCATTCTGGGCTACTGTAGAAACATGGAGGAGAGGACCCGCTCCCTATGTAGATATAATGATGATTCTTATTTTCAGTTGATTATCCACTAAAGAAAACACACTTATTAATATTATATTCCATTTCTGCCAATAACTGCTGTTTAATGCTTCATCCACACACTCTGGTCACAGCGGAGGAAAGCACATTGCTATCACCAGATGAGTGACAACTTTGTTTGGCCAGTAACCAGCGTAGCATGAAATCATCTCCAATCAATCATGGTGGAATTAGCAAGTTAAGAGTAAATGAAAGTGTATTAAATCACATTTGGATTGTGTGCGGATACGAGAAAATTGAAATGACATGTGTGGGGCCACAATGTAACTGTGTGTTTACAAGAAAACTCTACGATATACCTTTAAGAAACATGCTATATAAATAACAATTATTCTGAATTATTAATGAAACATGCACTATTCTTTAAAAGTTAATGTCTTTACAAACCAGAGGATTCACTTTTCCCAACTACAGTAAAGTGAAGTATTAAATTGAGTTACACAATGAATGGATCCTGAGACATAATGTTCCCACACAGAGATGTGCTAGGAAACGTGACATTAAAACGTCCTGGAGCTCCTTCCTTAAATAATATAATAACCAACCGGAAAAACAGACGTGATGAGACACAGGAAAAATGTCTCCACGGGGCTGAACGGGTGTTCGATCACACAAAGGAGCATCTGTGGCCGTGTGTTCAGAGGCCTGCAGGGATTCACTTCTGCTCAATAGGACAGTGTGTTTTGTTTATGTCTGTGTACAGTATTGGCTGAGTGACAATAGGAGCAGTGTAGCTGAAGGACTGGACCATAACTGGGGCAGACTGGTGGCTCAGCAGGCGGCGACAACTCACTCTGAGCCGGCGGCAGATCGACGCTCACTGTTGGCTTCCGTCCTTCTCCGGCTGCATTCACACCACATCAGACATTCATTTCAATGTGGGTAGGTCCTTTAGGCTGCGGCGGTGGGGACCGCACCGGCCTGCAGTGAAAAGTTGAAACAGGATCAACTTTTGGAGAAACGCAACCCGACGTTGCGCTGCAGCGGCCAATCACGTAACCGTCGATTAGGGGCTGTTCAACCCAGCCATGAGGGAACAAAAGACGTTAATCATTGTGCAACCGTTTGCCGTTAAATGTGCCATTAATAGGCTGGTTGGAGATGAGCAAGGCCTGCATAGAATCGATCACCGACGACCACCGCGAAATGCATGCTGGTTTACTAGATTTGTGTCCGACTTGCTCTGACGTCATGAACACGTGGGCTGCAGTTTTTAGAGCTTGGCACCGCAGTTGCTCTCCACCGACTGCAAGACCCAGGGCATGATGGGAAAAGCCTGGCTGTCGCCTGATTAAAAAGAGCTGATTAGCTCTTAGTTTTGGCAGCAAACACTGCGTGTTGTAGAAAGTCACAACTTTCTGTGTAATTGTAATATTTAACACTAGATTATATTAATCTCATGCTGTGCAATGAAGGTTTCACGTGTTAACAAACATAACTGGTGTGCTTGATAATAATAATAACAATAATTATTATTATTATATAATTAAGGTTATTTATATAGCACTTATCAAAATGAGGGCTCATTACAAAATGCTTTACAAGGCAGACATAAAGATAATAAATTCCAGATACACGCACATTTCCACATATGTTTACAAACAAATATAAATAAATCTGAACGTGGTCTGAAAACTACAAGTAGCCTACAGATCGGATCTAACAGGATGTCACTTTTCCTGTGACTTCCTGTAAATTCTTTGAAGGCTGCTGGAAACTGTCCGACTTGACCGCAGCTGTCGCTCGATAAAACTGTCATCATATTTTCTCATTTTAGCTAGTGTGGTCTTAGCGTCACTTGACGATGTGGACTGACTTAAATATTTCTCCATGCTCACCAGCCAGCTAGCTAGCTGGCTAATAAGCTAAGCTAAGCATTCATAAGTTTCTATTGGTCCAACGCTACATGGTTGGTAGTAATGGACACAATATACTTGTTTTATTGGTGCAAATGGGCCCCATCTGTACATATGTACATTTTATTGATAAAGCATAATGTTATAATTTATAGCTTATTATTTTGCGGACCCCCCTGACAGAGTGCCACAGATCCTTGGGGGTCCACGGACCCCACTTTGAGAATCACTGTTCTATACTTCTATAGGGGGCTTTACACCCAGGACTAACGCATTGATAAACAACCATTCACACAATCATTCCTATGTACGAATAATTTAGCGTCTCCGACCTGCATGCCGTTGGACTGTGGGAGGAAACAGGAGCACCCAGAGAAAACCAACGCAGACAAAGAGAGAAAACTCCAGAAAGACTGAATCCATGCTGTGAGCCTCTTTAAGGTCAAAAACCATCACACCCCCTCATTCATTTGACCACCCTGGCAAAAAGCTCAACCTGGCTCAATCAATCAAATATGGACACATTCCTGGTAGATAACATTGTGACGTCAACATAATAATCTCACGATCCTTGAAGTGATTGTCGCTGGGTTGTGAAATCCTGTATCATAGTATTATGAACCGGTGCACACTGTTTTAGCGTGTGATAAACATTTAGGATTTAGCAGAGCTGTGTCAGTCTGAACGCCTGCTAAAGGTATTCTAAATCTAACAAAAACTGCAGTTTGTATGAGGAAGACGTGTTTGTTTAAAGGAAAGCGCTGCCGACTGTTCCTGTAAAACGCTCTTCACACCAACATTCTCCAAGACAGAAACATGTGACCTGCTGTCTGCATGCAACAACTTCTCAACACTTGCGACACGCATGCAGGGTCCAGAACGTCCTCTACTTTCTATTATTAAGCAGAAAGAGGAAGAGATGAAGAGAGAGCTGGGCGGTAGTAGCGGTGATGGAGGCCTCTTCCTCTTCCTCCCTTTCCGGTTGCATGAACGAGCAGGTTTCTGGCCAACTGAATGGAGAAGTGTGTCTGCAGGCACATCTCTTGTCATTCATGCTTTTTTTATTCATTCAATAAATGTGTGTATGAAAGTCGAAGCCGACAGACTTTTCATCGAGTGACATTTTTGTTTTTTAGTGAAAAAAGAGCCTACTTCTCACTTGATTTATTACCTCAGTAAACATTGTAAACATGAGTTTATGGTCTCAATCGCTAGTTTCAAGTCTTCTTCAATACAGCATGATGTTCATTTAGTAAATTATGGTCCCATTTAGAGTCAGATAGACCATAAAGCAGGGGATGCTTTAGGGCGGTGCTGCCTTGTGATTGACAGGTCGAGGTTTTTGACCTCCACCCTCGGAGTGTGTGTTCTCCCTCCTTAGTCTGAACCGTGAGCCAGTTCATGACAACATCTCTGTCACTGGATTCAACTCTGAACCAGCTAAAAGCTCTGATTTAACACTAACTGGCCATTAACTGATACATTCAATCTTCCAATACCCAATTCACTTTGACATTACAGCAATCTGCCCTTTTACCCTTCTGCAGCAGTAGCATTTATAGGTTCATGTTCAGCAGAAGTAATGCAGATGAAGATCTCCCTGATGTGTATAAAAAGCCATGTAGTGAAATTAACTGAGTCTGTGCAACTTCCTGCAGCTCTTAAAGTATAACAGCATGATCTCTGAAGGCCCTGAGGGCGTAGACTTCTCCTTACCAGCTCCATGAGCTCCTAACGTCATTTAATGACACATGAACGTCCACTAATTTCTCAAAAAGCACCAAGAGTGCCATAAACATGCACAACACACACTCAACTCAAGCACCAATCGACTGATGATCTACTGTCGTTTAAGTAATTGACAAAAAGTGAAAAATGATATACAATAACGAAAAATTAGTATATTCTTCTGTTATTGCTTTGTATGTTATGTTTCCATGAACTTTATAAGGTTAAATATTTCTAGATTGCAACACCTAGATAGTTTTTGCTTTGTTTTTACAATTTTTAGGGGCAGTTTTATGCCATTATTCAACAGTTGCAGTAAATAAAAAGATACTTAGGGGAGAGAGAGAGAGAGAGAGCGAGAGAGAGAGAGAGAGAGAGAGCGAGAGAGAGAGAGAGAGAGAGAAATGGGGATGATATGAAACAACAAGCCAATTTCAAAGTTAAAAGGTCAAATATCGTCCTGGCAGCTCGATGTTACACAGATGAGTGAGTGCCGTTTGACCTCCAGACTTCCTCTTTTCACTTAAACTTGAATGAGTTGCTTCCCGGCAAAGCCATGTGTTAAAAGTGTGTGTGTGCACATGTGAATGTGTGTCTGTCTGATGGGGACTCGAGTTTGCGACTTGGACTCGAGTTGCACACACAGTGACTTGAGGCTTGACTTGTGAACAATCTTTTTTTTATTCTTCTTCTTATTTTGGCGCATTAACATTCATGAAAATGTCTGATGAGCTGAAGGTCAATCCCTCTCTTTATTATGCCTTATAACCTCACACATCTGGTGCTAACGGCCCAGCCCAGTCGCACAGCAGTTCGTGAAATAGTCACGAAATTTAATGTATTGATTCGTGTACATAGACACGATTTTTTAATTTTTTCGTAATGGTTATCACAAAATCAATTTGCATGTAATCCACGTAATTGTGAACCAGGTATAGGTGTTATTTAAACTCAAACCACCAGTTTTTTCCTAAACCTAACTAAGTCGTTTTGTTGCCTAAACCTAACCAAGTCAATTTGCAAGTAATGACTTGTGAGCATCTCTCTGTGTGTCTGTGTCCTTACCTTTCTCACTTTAAGGTGGCATGTTCGAGTAGATTTGTAGATCTTGGGTGGCGCTTGTCAGGGGGATCACCAAAGTCAGTAGGATTCATCTTCTGGAGAACGCGGATATCTGTACCAAATTTGATTTCAATCCATCTAATAGTTGTTGAGATATTTCAGTCTGGACCGAGCTCCTGATTGTTATCGACACACGAGGGACTGACGGCCGATTACACGTCGCCTAGCAACAGCAAGACAGCCAAAAATGCATCAGTGTGATGAGAATCAGAGCTGCGTGGAAGCGTTGTGATTGTGTTCGTCCAGACTGGTCATCCCATGAGGCCGCCGCCACGGCTGCCGTCTTGGTTACTATGGTTACAGGTGAAGCTGAGAGAGCAGACCATAGACATATGGTATAGCCTGGATCGTACGTCAACGTGGGCGCCTTATTGGACCGGGCAAGACGGACTCTGTAACCCTATACAAGTAAATGGGGGAGCTGCCGTTTTTTTCTGGATAAAAAGCACTATAACCGATTTCAACGAGTCGTTTTATATTCAAACGTTTATGATCTACGAGGAGTAACGTTAAGTCCAATATGGCGCCCATGTTGACGTATCGCCGCAACGGGCTGAAGTGTCCAATGCAACGTCTATGTATATATGTCTATGGAGCAGACTGTTTACCTGCTCATATACACACACACACACAGCAGGTCACTCTGTGGTCACATGTCATACAAGGTTCATTCACGTGTGTGTGTGTGTGTGTGTGTGTGTGTGTGTGTGTGTGTGTGTGTGTGTGTGTGTGTGTTTGTGTGTGTTCGTGTTGAGGGTGTTTCTGAGAAAAAACCACAACGTTTCTCCACTTAAACAGAAGTCAGGAGTTTCAGTAACTGTGATATCAGGCGAGTGTGTGTGTGTGTGTGTGTGTGTGTGTGTGTGTAGGCCTACAGGCAGGAGGAAGTGAGATGTGTGTGTGGAGTCAAGTGATAGTGTGTGTGGGTGTGTGTGATCAGATGCTGTGATGTGTTGCACTATACGGCCAGCTCTCTTATCAATGAGCTCGCTACTCGTGTGTGTGTGTCTGTGTGTGTGTGTGTGT
>CAKAKR010064924.1:25247-50867 GCA_916700685.1 Adelosebastes latens | reverse complement strand
CTGTGTCACCCCTCCCCCTCCTCCTCCTCCTCCTCCACCTCCTCCTCCACCTCCTCCTCCTCGCCTCCATCCCTCTCTCGGTCTCTTCAAGCTCCTCTCCACATTCTGTTTGAATTCAGACTCACCGAAGAGTCTCTTTCGTGACACAGGCGATGAATGGAGTTGCTGTGTTTCTATGTGTGTGTGTGTCTGAGTGAAAGGATTGCTATTTCTGTGTCCGTGTCAATCATTTTGATGGCGTTTCATGTGTGTGTGCATCTCTGTGACACGATGCAGAGAGGGCAGAGGTGTGTGTTCAGCCTCGGCAGTGTGTGGGATTGGTGGAACAGAAGGTTATGAAGTAGATCAATGTGTTTAATTGCTCCAGGCATGACAGCTGTGACATGTACACACACACACACACACACATGCACAGAGACGCACGCTGTCTCTCGTTTGACACGCACCTTCGTCTTTGCACTCCTTGCTGATCTACCTTCTGCACACCAATTCACACCCACCTCCATCTTTTCACACGTGTGACACACACATAACCAGTGAGCGAACACATACACATACACACACACACACACGCACACACGCACACATGGTCTCATCCTAAATAGTCCTTGGAGGATAAGGGTGTCACAGGAGGGTCACATCTATCCACACAGCAGTATTGATTGGAGCTGATACATTGAATGGCCTCTAATGTTTCATTTTAAATGGACCATCACCTCAGTAGACTCTGGAAAACGGAAGGAGTCACTAAACCTATTCAATGATTTCGATTTGTTCTGTTAAAAGAGACGATCTAGTCACTGCATGGCACTGAGTTTACATGTACGTTTCAAGCATTGTGTGCTTTCTCTGCGCTGTTCTGAATTAAGAGACGTATTCATCATTCAGCTGTGAGCTTTTTGTTTAAAATTCAAAAATGACTTTTCTATATTCAACAGGTGCAAACTGTTGCATAGTAACAGAAGCGAGACTACCTGTTAGGATTTGACATGCTGCGGCTATTTTCCGATTTAGGCAATTTTTATTGAACAAAAGGTGGTACGATTTATTAGGAAATGGAAAAAGAAGAAACTCAATGGGCATCTGCATGCGTACCAGTCTGCCTGGGACATTGTCAGTTTGAAGGGATGTAAGAATACGTCTTGGCACAATATGAAGGTACACAAATGTGGCAATATGCATCGTGGAGGTGAAAGATTTATCAAAGTGTAAATTAAATCTGATCCCAAAAGGCACTAATCTATATTTGCATACATTAAATGCAAGAGAGCACAATCGAATGCCAACGTTATAACCTGTAGAGCTGCAACGATTAATCGATTAATCACTTAGTTGTCAACTATTAGATTAATCGCCAACTACTTTCATAATCAATATAATAAAGTCAAAATTCCAGCTTCTTAAATGTGAATATTTTCTGGTTTCTTTACTCCTCTATGACAGTAAACTGAATATCTTTGTTGTTTTGGACAAAACAAGACATTTGAGGACGTCATTTTGGGCTTTGGGAAACACTGATCGTCATTTTTCACCATTTTCCGACATTTCATAGACCAAACAACTAATTGAAAAATAATTGACAATGAAAATAATCATTAGTTGCAGCCCTAATGACCTGTCAGAGGTCTCGAATGCTGCCTGAATATCTTAAAGTTTAAAAAGATGTCCTTGTGTTACTCCCAAATCTAAAATCTTTTTGTGAAAAAACATGGAAACAAGTTCAGACATTTGTACCTTTCCTTTATGAGGACATTTTTCGTCTTTACATTTTTAATCCTTTGTTTATTTATATGTAGAATAATATTTCTTGAACAATTCAGTGCTGTTTGATGACTTCTATTATTTGCATTTGCCCTAGAACCTAAAAGAAAATGTGTGAATAATAAAACTCCAAAGCACAGTTTCACCCCAAACAAGTTCAACTTTGTTTAGGCCTACAGCATCAAACTCTGATCCCTGTATCGTGTATTATACCGAAACATGAGCTGACTATTACCTTCCTATTAGTTTGAGAGCCAAAGTGATACATCTATACAAGGGCTGTCACATTTTCCCGACACAACGATTTCAAACTGACATGTAATTTGTTTGAACGCAACCATGTACCCTTGTCCTTGAATACATTGTAGAATTAACTTCGCTCACTCGTGGCGCCTCAGATGCCTCACTTGAGTGACAAGCTCGCGTTGCTGTAAGGCCGTTGACAAAGTTTGCAAACAGCCATATCTTTTTCCACCATTTCTCCTTCTATGGTGTTGAATCCAAAGTGTTTCCTCCAATTACCTCTGAGATGGTGTCATGATTATCCATTCAGCACAGCTCTCGTGTGTCTCATTTCCTTTTTACTTCAGCAAAGAGAGCAACAACGGTTCACCGAGGGCAGCAGTGGATCAGAGGGACGGTGTGTTTTAGGAACGACCCCGCTGGATTACAACTACTGCACCTCTACACCGCAGACATTTTCAATTCTAATACATTCTAACAGATCAAACATTTGATGTATTCCCAAGTTCGAATGCTAGTTTGAATTTGGAATAAAAATGACACCAGGCTGTCTACACCCGTCAAGTTTGACTACTTGTACCTGACCAATGCTTTGAGCCTGGACTGCAGACCTCCAGCTGCCTCAGGCACATTCACCCGTCAGAGGTCTCTCTCCGGCCTCCAGTGCGCTCCATCACATGCATCTTGGATACTGTGGAGTGTGATGGACAGCTAACTTGGAATTGAAGAAAAAGACAGGAGAAATGATTGAATGAAAGCAGGCTAGGTGCAGATATAAGATTGGATAGAGGGAATAGAAGAGAGAGCTGTGACGGGGGGGGGGGGAGAGTGTTTGGAGATGAGCTTGTTTGGGGAGAGAGTGAAAGGATCAAATCATAGAGTTAGTGGAGAGGAATAAGGAGCAAACAAGCAGCCAAGTAGGAGGAAGAGTGACAAGGACGGAATAGACAGCAGGACGACAGGCAGGGTGGAGTGTGACGAGGAGGAGAATGACGTACGCGATAAGGCGGAGTGACACAAATGTCACCATGCTAACCTTTCATGCACTCTCACTCTCTCTCCTCTCGACTTCTCCCTCTCCTTCTAGATCTGAAGCCTCGCAGAGATGGACACCAAATGGGCAGCATGGAAGCCAACACGCACCCTCCAGCGACTAGCTTTCCACACCTAACCGCCTCCACCATCTCCAGCCATCAGCGAGGACTGAACCTGCAGAGTTGAGGCCCGGACAAGCTCGACTGAAACACCAGAAGCCGTCGACGGGAAGTAGAGGAAAGCAGAGGAAAGCAGAGGGTGACAAGCCTCAGAAGAGTCGACTTACAGCGAACCAATCAACCTGTTGAGCATGCGATTGAGCTTATTGGACTTCATCTGAAATGAAATAGGCTGCAGTGATGCTTGAGCAATGGTATGGAGCTTTCGGACATGTCCGGATTTATCGCCCGGATATCCTATCGAGATTACGACACTTTGGTGCACACCTCAGAGCTGGGCCACTTCTCCAAATAGGCTTGTGGGCAAAAGCGAGTAATTGAAAATCCCCTCTCGAGAGGGTCTCTGCTCTGATTTTCTGTGGGGGAGGAGGGCTTTTTTTTTAAGGAACAATTAAAAAAAAAGAAACCTCCCTTTATCCCACATATACTATTTTTTTTCTTTTTCGCCATCTTTCTCACACATTGCGAAGAAATACATTATGAAGCAGCACCATTCTTCTTCATCCTCCCTCGGTGACGGAGAGAGAGGAGGGACAGACTGTCCAGAATAGATAACGAGGAAGGAGACTGGCACCGAGGAGAGGAGAAGGGGGGGGAAAAAGCAGAAAATAGGAGGACGCCGGTCGAGCGAGAGGAGGCAAGAAAAGAAAAAATCGAGAATTAACTAGGATTGTTCGAAATCCTCTTGGAGAATCCCTTTCTAATTCACCTGTGCCGTGTTGGAGGCTAGTTAGCGCCATGGGGAGGGTCAGGATTTACACCAGGGGGGGCTCTTGAGCAGGAGAGTAGGGTTATGTCCCCCACTGCACCTGCCTGGTCTGTATCTTAGTGTTTGGCAGGAAGACAGACTGAAAGATGGCCCGGTAAACAGACAGCTATACTGACAGACAAGCTCTGAGGCTGGTGAGACAGACAGACAGGAAGATAGACAGACAGGAAGACGGGTACACAGCCTATTCCAAGTGTCAGGCAGAGAGCCAGACAGACACCCAGAGCCGGCACAGTAGACAGCTTGCGATTCATTGTCATTCTATGCAGCGTGTGAGGAAGAGACAGAGAGAAGGAAAGAAAGCAGAGACAGAAAGAAAGAAAGAAGAGGAGCGTCCCTGTGTTTGAATCTCACTTCATCTGCAACCACCTCAGTCAGTACTGTGGCAAGTCCATGCACTAAAAAGAACAGGCTGGGAGGGAGGAGGCTGTTACTAGAAAGGAAATACACGGTGGACAGAGAGAGAGAGAGAGAGAGGGAGAGAGGGGAGGCAGGCAGAGAAACAGAGGGAGAGAGCAGGTGTCGGAAATCCTCCCCTTCATCTGCTTGTCATTTACTCCTTTATCTTCTCTCGTCGTCTGGCGAGGTGATTGGTTTTCTGATGCCGGCGTTTCTCTGCTCATAGGCCCGCCGCAACCGAGAGAAAAACAAGAGGTGGGCAGACAGAGGAAAGCAAAAAAAACCCCAAAAAAACAGAATAAATGGAAAGGTGGAGCCCCATTTTGATTGACTAATTTTTCCCCCCTTGCTTTACTTATTTGTCAAGACGGGCTCTTATTTTTTTTTCACTTTTTTTTTTCTGAAAGTAAGAGATAGAAAGAGGAAAAACAACAGCCCAATCAATCCTTCATTTTCTTTGTACACAGAATTGAACCTCTCCTTTCATCAATTGTTGATTTTTCTCGCCTTGCTCCAAAGGGATTATTTTCTCCATCTGAGAGTATAAACACAGGAATCCTCCAGATTGCCCTCACCCCCTAGTGACACAGTGTGAACCCCTCTGACTCCCCCACGGCGTCCCCCCCCCAGGCTGAAAACCCTGTGGCCTCAGATCTCCATGCCTGCGTTGACTCACTACTACAGCGATGATATGGCACAGCGCTTCTGATACCGTCTGATTCATTCTGTAAGTAGGACTCTCTCTCCTTCTACGTGTGTGTGTGATGTATGTGTTCACATGTACTCTGCATGTCATTAGCGTGTATTCGGCTCTTGAATGCAGAAACGCGGACGTGGTCCGTCTTTCTGCAGTGTTGGTTTTATGGTGCCTTCACAGCGGATTTGCTCTCCTTGTGCTTCCTCTGCTCCAGGCAATTTGAGCATGTGTGTGTGTGTGTGTGTGTGTGTGTGTGTGTGTGTGTGTGTGTGTGTGTGTGTCTCTGCCAAAGAAAGAGATTTTGATCTTACAGCCAAGCTTACAACAGCATCAGAGTGGTGTCAGAAAGAGGCGAAGGAGGTGCCTCTCTCTGTGTGTTTGAGTGTGTGGATCTGTGTGTGTGTGCACGCCTACATATTGGTCCTGAGGTTAATTTGAACTAATTAGTGGTGAGTATTTTTGCTTCTCAGAGCAGTTTTTTGGTTCTGTGTCAGTGTACTTGCATTCATTAGGGTGAGATGGAAAGGGGCTAAAACTGAAGAGGGTGAACCAGCTAATGAGAATGACTCTGATTCCCTGACTAGTTCTTTGTTGCCTCCATTACACGTCCAACGCCCTGAGCATTACAACCCCGGCTGCATATCATTTCAGCCTCCTTTTTATCTCCCCATGTGTTGCCTTGGATGAAACCGTACACTGAGACCCAGCCTCTGCAATGTCCTGCATATTACTAAGCCCATCTATCTCCGCGGACACATCCACATCTTTATACACTCCCACAGTCACCAGGCCCTGCACCGGGAGACGCTCAATCAAGATAGTCCCTTCAAACAGACCAATGAACTGTGAATAACGCCATTACACAAACTCCCAGCTCAGAGCGTTACAGAGACAGAAAGATTGGGAGGGTGGAGAAAAAGGGACGGGGAAAAAGCGCGCGCTACAGAGAGAATGAGAAACATTGTGGAGATTGAAGAACAGAAGGGGATTGAGAGAGGAGACGGAAAGCAACAGAGAGGAGGAGGACACATCGAGGAGGGAGGGTGAGAAACAGAGAGGGAAAAGAGGGAGTGTGGGTCTAGAGGGGCCGCGGAGCAGGAAAAGACCTCTGCTCCATGGGAGCACTCTGATGGGCTTAGCAAGGCCCCGCTTTGTTCACACTGTTGGTCAGCCTCTCAGAATTAAGATTACTAAATAATACGATTACTGCCGCTGCACGCTGATAACACGCTGCTGCCGATCCCCTTTGTCACTGTCAGAAAAACCCAGTGAAGAGAGGAGGACTGGCATATGATGGCATCAAAGGCATGACAGAACTGACTATATTACACTGTCGCAAGGGCCCATGCTTCGCAACATGGCTCCTCTGCTAGCTGCTGAGTGAAAGTGGAAAGATGTGGTGTGACTTTTAATATGAAAAGTGGCCATAAACAAAAGGACGCTCGGGCAAAAATAACGTTAGTTAGATATTCTCCTCAAATTGATGGATGTTGTCTTTATGTTCATTAATGTGACGTAAATTTTGACTTGCCTTATATTTTCAAGGGCTGTCACAAATACCATTTTTTGTGTTTTTCGAAGCTTTGTGAGAAATATGTGAAGGTATTCGAAGCTTTGGGAAAGTGCCGCTGCCGTACTACTGTACATGCACACACGCCTCTACACATAACAAGCAGCAATATCTGTCTGAGAATAACTAATAATTATTATTATGACACGGCATTGTTGAATACTCGATTCTGAATGGTCATTCGCTGCGTTCTACGGTCTGTTATTTCTTTATAGCAGACTGTTGCTATGTATAACAGACCGTTGCTATGGGCGCAGTTCTAATCTCGGACTCTGGAGGACCGTTTTTGTGTCAAATTATTGATTTCTTAAGTAAGTAGCTGTGTAATAAGCGGGATAATGCCCAGCTAGTGGGTCATTGTTGTGAAATAAACCCCTTCAGGACGATGCAAGACCCCTCCGCTCCGTGTCAGGGTTGCGGCATCACCCTGTCGGGGTTTATTTCTGAACAATGACCGGCTCACTGTACATTATCTCTTACATGTTGAATATGAATAATGAATAATGTTGTGGGATTATTCCTTATTTCATGGTCTATTTTGGGATTTATACATTATTTTTACATAGTTATATATTTAAAAAAACAAACAACTAAGCATTTGAATATTGATTTGGAGGTTGATTACCATGGCAACGGTCGAAGCTTCGAAGCATTAGGGTCAGCCCTAATTAGAAATATTTTTCCTGCAGTTGTTAACGTTGTTCTGTCGGCTCCAAAAGGGAGTAAAAAAAACCAAGTAAACGGAGAAACCTCCCCTGATTCCACACGTGTAAACATAAACCAGGGCTCTCATGGCGAGGCGTCGGCCCCTTATCTCGATGTTTTACACCGCGTCCTCTGCGTGGGCTATTTGTTTCATGTTTCCACGCTTGACAGCTTTGACACGGATTCCTGCCAAGTTGACCTTGCAGTTTAAAGTGTAATAAAAGCTGAATTCCCAGGCTGTGTTGCACATCGATACGTGTTCTTCTGGTAGCTGATAAATGGGCTCACACCCCTCCGGAGAGTGGAAAAAACAAGCAGGCAGCAGAAACCGCTGTCCAGTCCTGCTCAGCGGAAGTAATAGACTGAAAGCCACAGCTCCCAGAGTAGTGAGCTAATGTCAGGCTTGGGCTGGGCTCAAACCACCACCTATGAGACATATATCATAGGAGGTGGGGGGTATATATATGAAGTATCTCCACTCTCCTCTCAGCATGAGCAACCATTTGCCTGCAGAGCTAAATATTAGCTCGGAGCAGGAAATAGAAAAGACGCATTTAGCATGTGATGGTATAGTACAAGAGAGTAACAAATAACAAACTAGAGCGGAGGGCACAAAACAGAATCAATGAAATATGACACGCGGCACAAACATGCAGCTTCAAACAGCCCCAAACCACTGCAAGTTGGCAACCATTCATTTCAGTTTCCGTTCCCGTGCAGCGCATTTGTCATCTAGCGGAGGTTTTCATGTACATGTCACGGAGTGTATTTGCTTCGCTGACATCAAATGAACTTTGACCCCGGGCCCTCCCCAGCTGAGCCCCACAGTCACAAAATAACTGTATGAGTCACCCTGTGGAACCAGTACAGCTCCAGTCAAAAAGCATCCATGTTGAATCTCTGCCCGGCGAGTCCAGACATGCAGAAGCAGAATATGGAGATGATGCGCCAAATTATCAGTTGCGTGCTTGTGTCGTTCGGTCTCTCCCTCTTTTTAAAGTGCTTTTCACAACAGCAGTATACTGTGTTGGTACAGTATGCTCCAATCATTTCACTCGACTTGGTTTAAATTATGGCAGAAATGCACACGGTTCATAAGATAATCTTTCGCGTCAGGTTTCAGAGCTTCGCCATTGCCCCTGTTTGTTACCAGTTGGGTCTTTTTCAGATCAGTGATCCCATCATCCCTCAGGGTTTCTAATCGCTGCTGTAGACTTTTATTTGCTAGTTGACAATATTGTTCCTTGATGATTCTCCACTTACTGTTAAGGCAAAAACACATTCCCACATCGTCTGCATCATTAATCATTTTACAGTTCTTTGGTGGGAACAGCTGTTCTTTCTTCTAAGGTGGTCGGCAGCTGTTATTTCTTTAACTGCGCTGGAAACGCTTCTCAAAAAGGTATACATTTATCACAGGAATAGATAATTGTTCGACTGTTATCAATGCTGAGTCCTTCATTTATTATGACTGGCTTCTGCTATCATGCCCACATGATCCCTCTCGCGTTAGTTCACCCCTGAAGTGTCTCAGACAGCCCTTGCTCCAATGAGAGCCGGGCTAATTTGGGATATGAGATCTCTTCTAACGCCGAGCAGCACTTCAGCTTCCTCTGCCTTCAATCCTCCGCCCCTTGACCACCAGCGCGAGGCACTGCAGCCTGCACTAAACCTTTGCTCCTCATTGCCTAATGGTGCACAAAAAATGGCCCTGTTTGCTTAGCCGTTTGTCCACTCCTGCTTGCTTCAGGCTAGCTGGCCTTGGGGGGGGGGGGGGTGAGGGAGAGTATGAGTGTGTATGTGTGTGTGTGTGTGTGTGTGAGAGAGAGGAGGATGACAAGAAATGGACATCAGGACACACATGCCCTTTCCATAATGTGCTCCCGGCTGGGCTGTTTGGATGGCCATAAAGTGAATGCCGCTAATGGCCTCTCAGTTAATGGAGTCATTAAGATTGGATTGCAAGAAGATAAAAGCAATGTGTATAATTTGTGTGAACCGGATGGAAGTGTGATCGTTTGTATACGTGTACTGTTACTGTAGCCGCTTTGTGCATTTCTCAGAGCTTCAGTAGATACACCCAGGACAACACTAAAGGAGGCAGAGACACTCTTCTGCATTAGCGTTAGTAGAAAAGGTCAGTATTCTATCAGTGTAATTGTAATACGGTCGGAGGCTCAGGTGATCAGTCCCGGCACGGCTCGTCCTAATCAGCCGGCTGGCGTGGGGCTCAGAAAGTCACAGCTTTAATGTCTCACCGCTAGATTGCCGCTGCCGTGTGTGAGCGTGTTAATGTCGTGACAAAGGCTGAAGGGCTTGATTTGAGGTCATTTCAGGACGTGTCCCCGAGAGAATATGGCAAGGCGTGCGAAAGGCATTCTGGGTAGTGTTGCGTGTTGTTTTCATGGTGGCATGACTGACTGCTCATTAATTCTATGTCAATTTCTTGATTCCCCCCGGAGGGTTTGCTTATGTCACTGTGCTCATCGTGTTTTAAACTTCAGCTGCGGTCCAATTCACTTGTTTTATTCAATGAAATGCAGCCTTTATTGCACCACAAGGGGAAGAATTAACATTAAATCACATGATGAAATCATGAAAGAGGACCTATTATGCTCATTTTCAGATGCATACTTGTATTTTGGGTTTCTACTAGAAGATGTTTACATGCTTTAATGTTCAAAAAATGCTTTACTTTTCTCATATTGTCTGTGCTGCAGCACCTCTGTTCACCCTCTGTCTGAAACACTCTGTTTGAGCTGCTGCCCAGTCTGCTCTGATTGGTCAGCTGGCCCTCTGTTGTTATGGGTCGACCAAACCAAACTCTGCGGACTCCGCTCCAGCTCCGCTCTAACTAGCTAGGCAAAGCGTGTGACTTGGTGACATCACCGCGTTACGGAAGAAAAGGCGGGACTTCAATCAAGGCGTTTCAGGCAGTTCAGGAGCAGTGTTTCTGTGGGGCAGAGTAACTCCCTTTGGTGTGAACTTTGGGCTTTGTAACTTTGCAGACCTTTTACGTGCACAAAAAACTATACAACACACTAAACGAAAGGGAAAAAGTGCAAAAGCATAATGGGTCACCTTTAAAACAGAATAGAAAACTATTTATAATTAGCCCGGAGAGAGAGTCAATAGTTTTGCTGCTAAACTTTGTGTATATTCACAATAGTTTTTCTCAACTTTGCAAAGTACGTTTAAAAAAAACAAACTCAAAAATAGAGGTGTATTTTACTACACTGTTTACAATATTTCACGCTCCCAAATATTCCTCCTCAGCCTCAGGGGTAATAACCATATTTATCCGTCAAATGGTGTCAGTCCATGTATCAGAAGATCAGAAAATAAATTTCAGAGTCAAAGAGCGCACCTTTTTAATCTAATCAGTTACTGAGCAGGCGAAGCTGGAAAATGGAGTCTCAGCAGGGGATGTCATACTGCAATCATTGATCAAACCTGTCTGCAGACCCCCGAGGAGTCATGAGGGGGTCATGCTGCAAAATAAGGAAAACTGGTTTAATTTCACTGTGATGATTTTATTTTGAGAAAGGATAGTGAGGGCATATTATGGGAGTCTCTGTTGCAATCAGATATTTCATTATCGTTAGTCGACACAGTATAAACAGTTGTAAACTATAGTGGATTGTAGGGTTGCCCCCTCTTAGTAAATTAGTCGACTAATCGGTCGTTTTGGTCTTAGTCGACTAAGATTTCTTTATTCCATTAGTCTTTTTTTCATGCTGAATGATTTATGAGCACATCTCTGGTAAACACAAGATTTAAAGTGGTGCTTTTGTGAGATTCTTTGTGGAGAAAGTCAGTTTTACAGATCTGTCGATTAAATCAACTAATCAATTAGTCGACACAATTGTGAAAAAGAGTTAGCCGACTAATGCTGTGTTCACTCTATAAGCTACACAGCAACAGGCTACAGCTACATGAGCTACACGTAATTTTCAATGGAAGCCGGTGACATGATGCTACAAACTGACGCTTGACACTTGTCGCTGCGCACCCTGTTCCGTTACATCTAGACGCTGCTGACAAAATGCCGTTAGCCAGTTCCCAGTGCTATTTAATGACATAACAGTCAATGAGTGCTTGAACAACACTTGTAGCTGGACAATGTAGCTGGCTAACCTGGCCGTTTTGTTGCTTTTGTTGCTCGTAGTGTAAATGTAGCAGAAGAATTTAGGTGGTTAAGGAAAGTCCTAGTCCTCTGTCTGAGAAGCCTTTTTGGTGAAGATGTTTGAAAACTCTTAGTAAAAGTGAAATACTTAGTGTTACTACAGTTGAAGAGCGTAAAACATCGTTTTATTACAGGCGTTTGAGCTGAAGCACTCTGCAAGCAGTCTTGTACTGTTCATCCAGTCTGGTACAATTCTACATAATTGCTTTTGTGTGAAAAATTGTTCAGAAGTCATTCTGGTTACAGCGTTGTCAGCCTTGGTCTAGTGAGTCTATTTTAATATTTCACTGTGGCTCCTGCTGAGCGGCAGTTTGCCTGACAGCGTAATAATGGCACTCATCATGCTATCTACAGGTATCGTCTCTCTCTGAAGCCGATCATTAATATACGAAGGACTCGGCTCAGCTCGGCTAGACTCTGCAGGACTCCAAGGTGGACCTGGATCAGATAGAATTTCCACATATTTGGACAAAAAAATGCTGTTAAAATACTAGTGAAGTTGAGGACCACCTATGTCGTGTTTGCAGGTGAGGTAAAGCAGTAAAGAAGTAGTTGTTGTGCTCAGCCCTTGTGGACGTACCAAATATACTGTTGCAGTAAGAGAAAGAGTAGGCCTTACATCATTATATAATGAACAACAGAACATAAAATGGTCTTCAGTCTCACCTGAATCACATAACAAACAAAGCCTGTTCTCCTCTAGGAGATCATTAAACCTGCCTGTTTCTATAAATAATGGTAACGTACCTGAACATAACTGTGCACATAGAGATCTTTGGCTTGTGGTTCAATACTTCTTCATAAGGTAGTGTACAGTGGGCAACCACCGGATCTGAGAAGTGAAGCCAATGCTGAAGCGCCTTAAACTTGCATTCTTTCTACTAGCCAGCAGGGGGCGACTCCTCTGGTTGCAAAAAGAAGTCTGATTGTATAGAAGTCTATGAGAAAATGAGCCTACTTGTCACTTGATTTATTACCTCAGTAAACATTGTAAACATGAGTTTATGGTCTCAATCGCTAGTTTCAAGTCTTCTTCGATACAGCATGATGTTCATTTAGTAAATTATGGTCCCATTTAGAGTCAAATAGACCATAAAGCAGAGGATGCTTTAAGGCGTGGCTAAATTAGTGTTTTTTCTGTTCATGAAAGTTAATTATAACCTTTTTGGTCTCCTAAAAATGTTTTATTCAGCATTCAGTTGTACTTAGCTCCACCCTCTTGTGTCACTTCTGGTTGCAAGAAACCAAGATGGTGACAGCCAAAAACTAAGATAGTGACGGCCAAAATGACAAACTCAAGGCTTCAAAACGGCAGTCCACAAACCAGCGGGTGACGTCACGGTGACTACGTCCACTTCTTATATACAGTCTATTGGTAGAGCAGTGATCTTTTATGAGGCAATATGTTTGTAATTTGTACCAACCATTAATAGACTGTCTTCGCTTAGACATGAGGAACAATTTGCGCTGTCGTGAATATTACACTGTACTCAGTTTTGTAGAATAGAAAATACGTTAATCATAAGAAATAAAGATTTCGCCAAGGATGTCCTTGCAAAATGTCCCAGTGAAAGATTTTTACATTTGAAGGTTCCCATCTCGTATCAGTTTCATTTCAACTCGAACAGCATTTTTTAAATGTAAATGTCATTCTATGATGTTAATGAAATCACCCAGCTGAGAGTTTTCATATCTTACGTCATTATCGAAGTAGTTTGGTGTGAAATCCTCCTTATTTATGGTGTTTTTTTACCTGGACAGACGTCAGCATCGTGCATCATCCTCTGTTAAATAATCAGTAAAATGTTAATTCAATTAGCAAGAAGTTGTCACCCATTGGGGACTCGGGACTCTTCAATTAGTCAGCCACCCAGGTTTTTTCCAGCATGCGTTAATTAAAACTGTAAACAGCCAAAACTGCAGCCTGCTGATATATAGCACATTAAGGCAAGGCGAGTTTATTAGTATAGAACCTTTCAACAACAAGGCAATTCAAAGTGCTTTACATAAGGCATTAAAACGAGATATAAAAGAAACACAAGGCAATTTAAAAAGACGCAACAGGATTTTACAAATACTAAAACAATAAAATAGAAGATAAAAATAAGCTCAAATAGAATGAGTAATAACAATTACAGTGTGGCTGTAGTGCAAGTTATGACGAACTGATTGAAAAGAACAGAGTTGGAGCACATCTCAGGTTTTCTTGGGGTTTGTTTCAGATATGTGATGCATAAAAACTGAACGCTGTTTCTCTATGTTTAGTTTTGACTCTGGGGACAGTAAGCAGACCTGGACGGTTCATAACGGAGCAGCAGATCAGAAATATATTTTGACCGTAAACCATTAAGTGTTTTATATACCAGCAACTCGGGCCTACTGAAGATAAACATATGGACACATTTTTCTAAATCCCGCTGAGATATAAATCCTTAAATTCTTTTTCTTAAGGTGATAGTACACTGATTTTTGTAACTGTCTTAATGTGGATGTTAAACTGTAGGTGACTACACCAAGATTTCTGGCCTGGTTTGTGGTCTTTAACGTTAGCGATTAGCGTTCTTCTTTGGGTCCAAAGTCAACTCAGACCCTGCTTGTATGGGACCATAGTCACCAGATGATGTTGCGATATGAATCAGTGTGTTGTCTGATTCATAATCTGCCCTAGTGGGAGCATGTAGATGTTGAACAAAAAAGTCTGTACTGTATTCAGGGTTCCTGTTGGTGTTTAAAGATGCAGCTCGACATGAGGAATTCAAATGAGGAGCAACATATTCAAAAGGGGCGAATTTCCCAAAAGACATCTGCTTGCTCTGGATAGAATTATTAAACAAAATGGCAACTCCGCCTCCTTTGTTATGCACTCTAGCTTCCCTCATAAAACTGAAGTTATAAAAACAGCCGCACTGTTATCTTGGTCCAGTTAAGTTTTAGTCAAAAACATAAAACCAATATTGGGTTTGATAATTAATAAAATAAAAATGATTTGCTTGTCAAAGACTTAATGTTCAGAATCAGAATAAAACCCCCCAAAATAAAACAAGGACAACAAAGCTGAACAAGAGTAAACATTTAGCTATCATGTATGGACAAGTAGGTGAAAGAAGATAGATATATATATAAAAAGTATATGTATATATATATACTGTATATTAACAATGAACAACAACATACATTGTTTATAAGTCAGGCTGTTTCTATAAACTGTAAACAATAATACGGTAGTTTAATGGTGCAGAGTGCAATTAAAGAGGAGTAAATATTGAATGAGGAATGTAACAGGTTGCGTTATATACATGACGTAGGTGGATATGTACAGTATATGCATATATACATGTCAGTTTACAGTATATTCAGTATATACAGCAGCTTACATCTATATTTGGCAGTGACATGTTACCATAAAACAGTGGGCCTCAGAGATGCCACCAAAAAGGCTGTAAGAAGAAGAAAAACTTCAGCAGTAGTGAAATAGAGATGCTGTTAAATAAAGTTAAACAAAATAAACGTGTGATTTTCCAGAGCGTCAATAATGGCGTTACAGGAAAATCAAAAAGCATCTACAGTAAGAGCAGTAATGTATGTAAGCCATTCAGAAGCTGAACGCACGCAATATCATCCAAGGGTTCTATGGTCTTAATTATGATCAGTGGACCAATAGTATTTCTTTTGCCCGCAAATTTATTATTCCAATCATTCTAATTACTCTAAAACATATAATAATGTACATTTGATTACATGGTATTCATGCGTTTTTTTAAATGTATATTTCCTTGCCTTGGACAAATAGTGAACTGTGAAAACAAGATGTTTTTCTTATCTTGGTAAGAGCGCCCTCAAGCACTCGTAAAATTTTCTCTTACCTAAGAGAAGAGCAAAAATAAGAAAACATTTGTGAATCCCAGAAATAAATGGGTACTAACAAAATAAGAACAAATCACGGATATGAACAAAAATAAGAGAACATTTGTTTTGAAATTGCTTCCTGCATGAGGTCCAGTGTGTATTAATAAAACTAAATTTAGTGTCTTAAATACAGAAGATGACGTCTCTGCTTCTTGCTCCTAAAATATAGTCTAAGGCCACAATTCATCACCACTTCCATGTTTTGGATGTTTTTTGCCCCGTGGCTCATTGTTTTCCACAGAACTGGTATTTTGGGATTGTGAGTCAAGAGCCTGTAATCAGCTCCACCAATCAGAAGTATTTACATGCGAGTCAGTCTCAGCTCCGCTGCCTCGGCCCAAATGGTGATGCAGCAGTTGATTATGGGCTACTGCTTGATTCTAAACTACTGAATATTTAATCGAGTCAGTGAAACGTAACACTCCAAATGGGCTCATGTCATGTCATTATAACTGAATTTAAAAAAAACAACAAAAAAAAACAACAGATGTGATTAATTAAGTCACTTAGTGGTTGTATGGGCTTTAGATTTCCACTCACGTGTGGTGTGTCTGGGAAATATGGCAGCGTTTTTTTTCCACTGAGTCTAAACTTGGCTGCGATGACAACCCCCCACCACTGCCCCCTACTGCAATCACATATACACAAATGTCACAAAATAGTACAAAATTATCTGCATCATTACCTTTTTGGGGTATAACTTTCGGACTAACTCAGATTTAAAATGGAAGCCTGCATGTGTATAATGTAAACTCAGACACACAGGGAAGGAAGTGTTGACTGTAATTAGGCTCATATGAAGGTGTGCGTGACATCAAGTAAAAAAGCTTCGCTAAAGCAAAGCAACTCTTTAAACGGCTTGACACCTTCCTGAGGGCGATACTTCTCTGCTTCACTTAAGCTAAACAATAGCAGCACATCATCTAAGAGGCTCAGTTCAAATGAAAAACATTTTTTTTTCTCTGCTTCAGTGGTACTTGATGTAATCCACAGAGTTGTTTGACCGGTGTTTATTTCAAGTCCTCCTGAGCTATTCACTTGCTGTGGAATCAAAGTCTAGAGCTCAAGCAATTTATCTTGTGCTTTTCTCTGAATCTCCAAGTGCTGCGGCGATTTTCCCACTTTTCACCAAACCCTGAAATGTTATATTCACTACATCGCATGAAAACAAAATGCTTGAAGAAGATTGACAAGGAGCTTGTTTTTTTTTTGCATGTGTGAGCGTATTGTATGTCTGTTTATACATGAACATTTGTAGCCTGTGTGCATGTGTGTGTCATGTTTAGGCAAACCATGCTTGTATGCACAATATACATGTTGCGTAGGCGTCTTTTCCGTCTGTGTCAAGATGAGTTATCATAAATCATAGGAGCCATATTGTGCTGCCCGTATGTGTTTATAATTCCTTTGAATCCCATACATGATGAAACCCTATGGAGGAAGAGGAGGAGGGGGGGGCTTCATCTGTGCATTCTGTCGATGTCATGGTTAACGCTGCCAGAATCAATGCATTGTGTACTATCATGCTGAGAAGCACAGGCGATTTCAGACTGCTCATGAGACGGTCTTTGATCTGAAAGTGAAACATGCTGAGCGAGCAGATCCTCTGCTGATCCACACAGGTGATAGCAGCCTATTAGCAGCCGCAGTCAGCCTCGGCTCTGCTGTTTGTAGTTGCCAGTAGTAGAAGATAATATATAGAAAGTCAGTAGGATAGCGTGGAACACAACATGTTGTGCGTCTTACTTAAAAGATGCTGTTAAGCATTGGGTGTTAGTGAGCAAGTTGTGGATTAGGAGTAGATTGTAGGTATTATGTACCAGGTGTTATATTGACTTTAATTTTATTTAATGACATCTAAACCCGCAATAACAGCAGAAACAAGCTCTAAACACAACACTGACATACTCTCCTAGGGCTGCCCCCTCTTAGTTGATTAGTCAACTAATCGGTCATTTTGGTCTTAGTCGACTTAGTTTCACACCTAACCTGTTTGGTAAACTCAGGTCCGTTTGCCCGGTTAGTACGGTTCGTTTGAGCTGGTTTGAAAGCTGTCAATCGAATCCTGGTGCGGACCAAACAACTGAACCGAGACCGCCTGAAAAGGTGAACCCGGTTCGTTTGAGGTTTGAAAACGAACAAACCACAGGATTTTATGATGGCAGATATGTGATTTTAACATGATTTCAAAAGATAAACTACTAATAAATCTCATTTGCTGATCGTGAAATCTGTTCAGGAAGCGATCTGTATCTAAGGCCATGTACGTATGCACGTCAGCGCGGGTATTTTCCCTAATTGATAGTTCAAAAGCTGTTAAAACTGTACTTTGTCAGATCATTTACTCTATTAAAAAGTGTATGACAGAGATCCCACAGTATGCCGATCATGCGTGTGTCCGTGCGTTGCCGCAAGTTCAGAATATGCGTTCGCACCAGTCATCTTGGAGCGTTAACGTGCTGCATAAACTCCTGTCACTCATCGGACTTTGATTTCCCCACGTGGGTCCTAATGATGCAGGATGACAATCGCCAGAACAGTCCAATCACAGATTTACCTGTCGGTCTGTATAACTTCATGTTTACTCCTCTGGTTCATTTGTAAAAAGTCAGTGTGAACAGGAACCGGACCAGAATTAAAATGCAACAATATATAATTTTTCCTCTTGGTCTGGACCAAACAAACTTTACTACAGGTGTGAAAGCACCCTAAGATTTCTTTAGTCGATTAGTCGTCTTTTATGCTTTTTTCATGCTGAATGACTTATTTCCAAGAAACCTATGAGCACATCTCTTGTAAACACAAGACTTAAAGTGGTGCTTTTGTGTGATTTTTCTATGAGTGTTAGGTGACTAAGGATTTCTTTGGTCAAGGACAGCCCTATTATCTCCTCAGAAAGTTGATATGACAGACTTGTTAGCAAACAGTTGCTTATTTAAACATCCAGCATCCTGTTTAAGTCGTCTGGCCACCTGATGAATGTAATTCTTATTTTTACTCTTCTTTCAGCTCTGTTTTTACTCTCCACTAATACCTACCTCTGTGTGTGTGTGCCGTTTGGAGCTAGGCAGTTAACGTAGTAGGGTTTTGATGTATTGTTGCTGTAACAGCTGCATGCTGCGTTTAGAAACAACGCATAATACATCAGAAAATAAGATGTTGGGCTTGTTGTGTGGCTGATTGTATCCTGGTGGAAATACATCCCAGGTAGCTAATTAGCAGTTCTATGTCTCCCCTGTGAAGATTCATTGTTTACCCAACAATGTCAGACCTTTGCCCAATTCGACAAATGAGGGAGGACAAAAGGCACAGCCATCATTTGCGACGCCTGAAGATTTGTGTAACCTCGGCCCCCTGATATCACCACTTTCCAATTTCTCCATCTCGCCTCAATGGGACATAATCAGTGGCAAGCAGTTGGCCAGTGGCGCTTGCCGGTGATATCCTGTCCACGATAATAACGACGGCGTCTCATAAGGGGATAACCTGCCTTATTGCTCAATGGATTTACATACAGCAGGTAATCATTAAGGCCGCAGGCTATCTGTGACTGATGGTGTGTGTCAGCACCGTACATGCAGCCTTTGTTTTCATTTGGCAATCAGGCCTGTCGAGCCACGCTGCTGCAGAGATCAATGTACCATTTGGATGATTGTAATGTGTGTGATTGTCTGCATGTGTGTGTGTGTGTGTGTGTGTGTAATTCACCGAAATGCTTACCTGTGGGCCATCATCTTTTCTGCCGCCACGTATCCATCTCACTCAGTGTTGCTGTGAAGCAGCAAACGTAGGGCTCCTTTCACGGGAGACCAGGCCATTACAACAGCAACCTGATTTATTCTCCCACTAAGGCTTTGGTATTAAAACACTGCTGTACAATAATCCATTTTAAGAGAAAACCCAAATTCAGAAATATGCTAATGAAGGGAAGTGTGTGTACAACCGTATCCTCCGAGGCTTCTCTAGTGAGGGGATGTTGGAGGAAGAGGGGAGGAGGTGTGGGGGAGAGGAGATAGGAAGCGATAGCTCAGCAGAAAGGTGTAAAGTCCTCCAGTGGCTAGCTAATCTGCCAGGCTTAGGGCGGCTGGTTTTCCTGTGCCCTCATGGCGGATGGCAAAAGCTCTTTGGGGCTCACCTTTCAAGGCGTCTGGGCCACAGCCACAGGGGGAAACCCAAACACATCGATTAGCCGTCAGGAAAGTGGGGAAGACAGTGAGGGAGGGGTTCTCTCTATCCTCCCCTCTCCCTCTCCCTCTCCCTCCACCTCCTCCAGCTCAGGCCACATGCTTTCTCACGGGAACATACGGGTACATCAGAGAGGAGATTGAGGATGGAAGGAAAGCAATCAAAAAATGAGGAGGAAGAAAAATGAGGAAGGTGTGTTTGAGCGAGAACAATTGACAAAAAAAGAAAGACAGGAATCAAACAAACAGGCGAGCCCAGAAACAGCCGCGTTTTGTTTTGCTCTGATCATAAGCCAAAATCTGAGAGCGTGCTAGTGTCTGCGCGCGTGTGGGTATGTGTGTGTGTGCACGGCAGCTGCTGAGTTGCTGTGTTTATCTGTGTGAAAGCTTTACGGTAAATAAAGCTCGAGTCCTGGCAGGGAGACAGGTGCAGCAGGCTGGGCCAAAGGAGAGCTACTGTAACTCAGGAAGAGAGAGAGAGAGAGGAACGAAGAGTTTGAGGAACTCTCTTGAAAGTGCCAACCGGACAATCTTTTGAAGTGGCACATATTGGCATATCATGAATAAACATGAGCGATGTTTGCTTTCGAGCAAAGCAGAGCTGAAGGTGTGAGGCTCATTAGAGACCAAGAGGCCATGTTGATGAAAAGAACTGTGGCAAGGATCATTTACTGAAAAGTGCTGCAAGTTCATCCGGTGATATTTATTATGATTTGAACCCTCGTCTTCGTCTAATCGTGCATGCTCTAATGAGAATGAATGGAGTCACTAATTAAAAAGACAATTCCACAAAGCTAAAGTGCACCATGTAGACAGGAAAACATCTGAGATCATCTACTCTACCGTATTATCTTTTCATTACTCAGTATTTCAAAATAATCTACCAATTATGTTGTCAACTACTTAATTATGCTATTTTGTCAGTACATTTATTAAGAAAACCATTAGTCTGAAGAGTTTCACTGTAATGCTTATTTGTAGGGATTAGGGATGTCACGGTGAGGAAATATTCCCTCCAGATAATGAACTTGTGACAACACCAGTGTTAGTGATTACACCGGACATTTTATGCTTACTTTGATCTTTAACGTTGGATGGAAGTGTGTCTGGCTTCTCCGGTCGAGCTTTCGCTGGGGACCCGCAGGTTTCCACCCGGCGCCGCCGCACCGGCTGTGACCGCCGTACTCCGCACGGTGATTGTCTCATTAACGTCATGGTTCCCTTTATAGCGTTGGGTTTTAATCCAAAATATTGCCAAATAGGCGCTTTTGCTTTTCGCTTTGACACCAAATCCTCCACCATCGTCTTGTCTGTCAACTCTCTCTCGTCCCGTATGTGAAATCTGACTCCTGCTACTCTGAGCTGAGACTCCGTACGGAGCAGACACTTTCATTTTCAGTTTGTAGCGTCCGTCGTCAGACTATGTTTTGATAACATGGCGCTGATATGCGGAAATTAACTAAATGAGTTTTATTTCTATTAGGGCTGTCAATTGATTCAAATATTTAATCGTGATTCATCGCATGATTGTCCACAGTTAATCGTGTTTAATCGCACATTTTTAATCTGTTCAAAATGTACCTTGAAGGAAGATTTGTCAAGTATTTGATACTCTTATCAACATGCGAGTGGGCAAATATGCTTGCTTTATGCAAATATATGTATATATTTATCAATGGAAATCTATTACCAACACAAATCAATGACAAATATTGTCCAGAAACCCTCACAGGTACTGCATTTAGCATAAAAAAATATGCTCAAATCATAACATGGCAAACTGCAGCCCAACAGGCAACAACAGCTGTTAGTGTGTCAGTGTGCTGACTTGACAATGACTTGTCCCGAACTGCATGTGATTATCATAAAGTGGGCATATCTGTAAAGGGGAGACTCGTGGGTATCCATAGAACCCATTTTCATTCACATATCTTGAGGTCAGAGGTCAAGGGACCCCTTTGAAAATGGCCAATGGCAGTTTTTTTCTCGCCAAAATTAAGCGTTAAGTTTGGAGCGTTATCTCGACAAGCTAGTACGACATGGTCCGTACCAATGGATTCATTAGGTTTTCAAGTTTCATATAATACCAGTGTCTTCACTCTCGCTGTAAAACTGAGCCTGATAAAGCCTAAAAATCGCAAGTTGCGTTAATGCGTTAAAGAAATTAGTGGCGTTAAAACAAATTTGTGTTAATGCGTTATTAATGCATTAACTTTGACATCCCTAATTTGTATTTCAAAAAAGCAAAATGCGGGTGGGGCAAGAAATGTAATTGGTGTGTGCCCGAACACCGTGTAACACCGGTAACACCGACTACCACGGCAAGCCTAGTAGTGATAGGTAGGTTTTCCCATTTTTAAGTTGCCGGAAACAAACTCATGATAATGTACATCACTGCTGTAATGATAGCGCCAATTACATAACTCTCCCTGCACCTCCACTCCAAATCATAACTCTTCTATAGGCACTCGGAATATTAACCCAGTGCTCCCCCACGGCTGAGAAAATGAACCAGCACCTTATAAGCCCATGCAGCCCTGTGCAGCCGTGGTGTGATTAGAAACCCTGCCTGGTGAAGTGCTAATACGCTCACTGGAGTTTGATCGCCTCCAGTACAGCAGGCTGCTGGTTATGAATAACCCTCTGCATAACCGACCCTCCCCCACATCACTCAGGGTGAAATACACAGCTTTCACTGCCTTTTCCTTCAGTGTTAGATGCTGTGCACTTAAAGGTCTTTTTTTTCTTGCTAACTGAATACATGTCAGAGCATAGGGTTCATCTGAAAGCATTAGAGGAATCAGTAACAGCCCTTAAGTCTCTCTGAGGCGGATCTGGGTGGAGATTAAGCAACATCGGTTAAAGGGAGACGGGAGGGGAAATGTGTTTTGGTCTTATAGGCATTTGACAGCTCCTCCATAATAGTGAGCTAATCCTTTTTATACAGTGTGTGTCTGTCTGTCTTCCTTTCCTACACACATTGGCAACATCCAGACACACACACAAATACCACCACAAAGCATGCACAGACACACACATTCATAAACACACATCGTATCTTGGCTGAACTGATGAATGGAGAGGCCTTTGAACTGTTGATAATTTCTCGACGTGTTTCGACATTTCAACTTGACATCTGTCAAAACTGCTCAGGCCACCGTAGCCAAATAAAGTCATGGTAGCAGCTAAGGTGCTA
Source organism: Adelosebastes latens (assembly GCA_916700685.1). Taxonomy (NCBI): domain Eukaryota; kingdom Metazoa; phylum Chordata; class Actinopteri; order Perciformes; family Sebastidae; genus Adelosebastes; species Adelosebastes latens. The sequence goes on along the minus strand of CAKAKR010064924.1, from coordinate 28,037 downwards.
AAGGAGGTGCTATTCCTGGCACGGCACTACAAGCTACTTAAACACCAAATTGACTCATTATAAGTGCTAATGACAGGTGTCCCTTTGTGTTTGGTTTGCGGTTCGGAAACGTGGCCAAATTCCTGCCATCACTTGCGTCAAGCGCTGCCGGTGTGCAAATATTCTCTAGCATGAGGTGCCTTATCTATCGCCGCGCACTTGTTCAACTCATTAAAAATTAATTGATATGTGACATTTGATATCCATTGTTGAATCGCTTTAACGACATTGATGTGACAGACTCAATTTAGCCAGTTAGGCCACATCAGAGGAAGAAGTCGTTTTGTCCCTCCCGTCATTATCTTCCTCATCGCACCCTGTGATTGCACAGGCCAATTAAAACGGATTAACCTCCCATCCAGTTCTCCCCTTTTCTGCCACCAAATTGTTGTGTCATTTTGTCGAGCATCACGGCTGCCCGGGCTCACTCTTTGTTTTTTGTTCCTCTCTCTCAGGGGCTGTCCAAACTAATAATTGTGTATCTCGCTGTGTGATAATGCGGCGCTCTCTGTTCCTTTCGGGTCTGTATTGAAATCTCGATCCTGTCCCTCTGCAGTGGCTGTCTCCCTCCGTATCTGAAGAACTGATGGTATCTCCCTCCCCCTGTGAATTCCCTCCCCTCCAGCTGAATTAACCATTCGTCCCCTACCGCTCCTCTCTTTCTCAACTTTCAATATTTCCTCACCGGCTTCGCTATCTTCCCCCCTTATCTCTGCTTCAGCACTACATTTCCTCCATCTTGCTCTCTCTCCGTCTTACCTTCTCCTTTCTCTCCTCTGTTATCTGTCCAACTCAATCGCTCTCTGCTGTCTCACTTTAGTTTAACTCGGGGTCTTAAAGACGCTTTGCATGTCTCTGGCCAGGAAGCATCAGAGTGTAACCTGCTAAATTGGAATGTTATGGTGAGGCAACTCTTGAGTTAATGGACAATTTACCTCACCTCATTGTTATAGCCTTTACATTCATTAAGCCCCCTCTGCCTCTCTTTATCTCTCTCCCTCTCACTCCTTTATTCCTCCATTCTCTGCTATCTTTCTCTGCCCTGGTTGTCTTCATCCTAAAAGCCTGGCTGCATTCTTCTTCATTGTGTGCGACCTATACTGTATGTTTCCTGTAGCTCCGGTTTACCCTCTTCCTCCTCTCTATCCCCCCTCTGGCTTGAGCTGTCCAGCCTGGTTCCTCCAGCCCTGCTGGAGTAAATGGTGAAATAATGGTAACAGCCAGCCATAAATCAACCCAATTGAAAAACATCACCATTATAGCCTCCCTCTCTTTCCCTTCCTCATCTGCTCTTTTCTGTGCCCTTCACCTTTGTTCCAGGAGGGAACGAGGGAGGGAAAGGCAAGTGTTGTGTGGGGGGGAAACAGAAGCTTCCAGAGAAGGTGAAGGATAATGGGAAAATAAATAAAGCACATACATTACTGTGTATGTGTGTGTAGTTGTTTCTGTGTAGTTGTTGATTTCAGCGAATGAGATCCAGTCTTTTAAGCTGTTACTGGTGTGTGGATGCTCCGTCCTGACCAGAAGCTTAGAGGAGAAGGCTCATGCGGAAGGAAGAATATCCTTGTGTCAGCACATCTGCAATCCGTTTGTGTGTGTGTGTGTGTGTGTGTGTGTGTGTACACGCGTGCATTACAGGCTTAAGGGGGGGAAAGAGAAAAATGCGGCACAGTGTGACAGATAGCGCAAAATAGCAAAAAGAAAGGAGTGATAGCGAGAGATCATCGTGGTAGTAGGAAATGTGCAACAATGGGTGGTGAGTGAAGCGACGCGTTAAATGTGATTTGACACAGAGACATACATTTTGTAGACACACAGCGTCTTCTATACTCATTCACAGAAGACGAATGCATAGACACACACACACCCACGCGCACACATATTTAGTTACAGCAGCTGATTGCAGGCAACGGTGCGTTGTTCAAGCTTTATTGGACCAATAAAATAAAAGCCGGCCGAGGCCTGTCTGTGTTTGGTTGCTGTGGTGACGCTTGCCAAGGTACATGGCAGAAAGCAGTGATGGAGGAAGTATTTAGATCTGTTAATAGAAGTAGCAATACCGCAAATACTCTATTACTGACAAAATTCCTGCATTTCAGATCTTACAGTACATAAATTTTCACTTGCTTCTGGCAGATAGTTTGGTCGCCCGAGATATCCGTCCCTGAGATTTCTGCTTCCATTCCCATTATACTATGTTGGTGTGCTGCTGCTCACAGCAATAAAATATTACCTTTAAAAAATTCAGCAGCAAAGTGTCCTTCCAGGAACAATGTCCCAATTTTTCTGGATGATCCACAGACTTTACAGTGGACAGTTTGGAACCACTGTCTGTCTAATCAAGAAATAGTCTCTACTAAAACCACTTACCGTAAGCTCCAACCAACCAAAGCCAAAACTATCGAAATCAAACAATGTACTTACATAGTTAAAAGTCATTATGCAAAATTGTCCCTTACAGAGAGTTGTTATTATGGCTGTCAATCAATTAAAATATTTAATCGTGATTAATCGCATGATTGTCCATAGTTAATCGTGATTAATTGCACATTTTTTATCTGTTCAAAATGTACCTTACAGGGAGATTTGTCAAGTATTTAATACGCTTATCAACGTGGGGGCAAATGTAAGAATATATTTATTGTTGGAAATCAATTATCAACACAAAAAATGACAAATATTGTCCAGAAACCCTCATAGGTACTGCATTTAGCATAAAATATATGCTCAAATCATAACATGGCAAACTCA
>CAKAKR010064924.1:8080-22019 GCA_916700685.1 Adelosebastes latens | reverse complement strand
TGACATCTAGTCTTGCAAAGTGATTAAGAGCACAAAAAGCTTTTTATTTTTCTTGGTAAAAGATCTAGGCGAGGTGGAGAGTGGAGAGATCCGCATTACTTCACATTGTGGAACACAAAAATGAGTAGTTACTAAGAAACGACCTGATGATTAACGAGTGGTTAATGAGTAGTTCCTGAATAACTCTGATTTGAGGTCTTTATGATAGATAATGATGAGTTACTAGAGAAGAGACTGGAAGATAATGAATCAGTTCATAAGAATCTGTGAATTGGATCGACGACTTTCTTCATGAGTCGTTCCTGATTAACTCTGAACCAGCTGAGCGGCACAAACTAGTAAAGGCTCATTAATTACTAATTACTTAATCATTAGTTACTCTTTTTGGTCATGGTCCTCTTGTGGACCATTGCTGGATTGCAATTGATGGACATCAATTTGACTGTTTTATGTGGTTTTGCATATACATTGTGATACATATTAACATGTGAAAAATACTGTTACTAATATCCTTTTATTGATTTAAAGGGACTGTTTGTAACTTTTTAAGCGTATAAATGTAGCGGGTCGCCACACATGCGCATTCGCATATGCGCGCTCACGTGTGGCCGGAGCCTCGTCTCCGCTGCCTGCTTACCTTCACTCAGACAGAGCGCGCGTTCTCGCGTACTCGCTACACCTCAACTAGACATGAACTCGCGCTCACTCCACACTGCAGAAGAGTTAGTTTAACTCTGAGAATATCTAGTGAATGTTCAGTGGACGTTTGTGCAGAAATAACTGCTGCAGCTCCTCCAGACCAACAGAGGTTTTCCGTGTCTTGTGAAGTGACGGGGCTCCTCCACGTGTTATGTTGTCGTCTCGTTACCGACCGGGTGCCGGTGTCTCCCTGCGGCTGCCGGCTGCGGTCGGGAGGCGATAACGTAACTCGTTGAGGAGCCCCGCTGCCTGAGCCTGCGCTGAGGCAGGAAAAGCCAACACTAAGATCAGCAGTGATTCATGGAGAGACCTTTGTCTGGTCAGCTAACATTACTGCCAAGCAGCTGAAATATAGAGTGATATTGTGCTTTTAGCTGACGTGTGTCGCCTCACTGTTTTGAGCGATGCTCGTCCATGTCTATTTAGAGCGAGCAAGCGCGAGCTCGACGCTGACTTTCGTTGATTTCAAGGCCACAGGTGTCGCTGTTAACAAGCATTTCTGAAAGTTACAAATAGTCCCTTTAAAGGGGAGGTCCATTATTTTTATGTTTTAGCGTCAAAATGCTAGTATTTCTAAAAACGTTTTCCCACTTGACCTGATGTATGTTTCTGCACGATGACGCTGCTACATATACAGTATATATACATCCTTATAGTCAGTGTATTAACGTTACATACAGTAACTTAGATGGCGGTTGGCACGCTCCCAGTTTGGAGAAGCAGACAGGAGAACCGGCACGGAAGCTAAGCAATGTACTGCTGTGTCGACGCCACGTTAGTCCAAAAGTCACACAATAACACAAACAAACTAACCGATCGATGCAGCAGTAGACTAGCAACTCCCGTGGTCTGCGAGGTAAAATGACTGTTTTTATGAATGGAGTCTGGTTTGGCTTTGAAGAGAGCGATATAACGGCTTCAGTTCCCCATCGGAAAGGGATGTCTGATGGTAAGTTAAAGCTGTGAAAATATTCTAAATATAGCCTTTGTCATGTTGATTTTTTTTTTAGGCGGCTAAAAATATATTTTTGCTGCTCCCATCCACAGCTGCTTTACCTCGCCGTCAGACTTCCCGTTCCAACAGTAATTGAAGCCGTTATATCGCAGTCTTCAAGACCAAACCCGGCTCCATTCACAAAACAGTCATTTTACCTCCCCGAACGCAGGAGTATACATACTACCCTACTTCAAAAACTCTGAACTAACCCTTTTAGTTGTTTCAAAACTTTGCACAGATAGCGTTGCTTGCGTTCACATTATTCATAACCTTATTGATTAGCTTACTTTGATAACCGACGTCACTGCTTTTTGCTAACGGCTGACTGGATGTTTCCTTTTTGGAAAAAACGGAGCAGAACACAGATTGACCTGCCCTTTAAAGCATACTTTCCAGCTCTATTACAGAAGGATCAACTTCAGGTCGAGATGTATTCCCACACAATGAATAAACAGCCGTGTGGAATAGAGGCCCTCCTATGTAAATGATAGTGGATGCAGGAAATGGTTGATGAGATGAAGATGAGGGGTGTGTAGACGGGGGAATGAGGGAGAGAAGGAGGGGCAGAAGGAGGCTACCCAGGATGAGGGAGGGGAGAGAAGTCAAGACTGAGGAAGCAAGAGGGAATGCTGATGATAGGATGAAGATACATAAGGCCGGGGGGGAAGGGTGGAGGCACGTTGTGAAGGAGTGGGGCAAAGGATGGAGGGATTGTTGGAAGGAGGGGGATTTGTCCTCCATCGAAGTAGGAGTGTGGTCTTCACTAGCCCCTGCGGCACTGTCTTCCCAATCTCCATCCTTTAATCGAGAAGAAGAACAAAGATATGCATGTTATTAAAAATCAGGCCCGTCAAAGGGAGCAACGGAGCAGGGGAGAGAGGGAGAGAAATAAATAAATAATGGCATAGTAGAGTATAAATATAGTGATATCCTCCAGGCATGTTCTATCTATCGCTCTTTTTTTTCCCTCGACCATTAAGGAATTCTTCTCTCTTTCGCCTCTCTCTGTTAAATAATAACGAAATGGTGTTGATTTTCATTGTCTGTGTCTCCACGTCCCATCTCTATTTTACCGCCAACTGCCCATCTCTTTTTTTTTCTCTCTCTCATTTCTATGCGTCTGTTCTGTGACTGGCTCCGTCTCACAGTCTTATTAGCTTTGTTCTCATTCCCTGCCTCTCACCTGCTCTTCATTTTTCTCTTGCTCCCTCCTCTATCACACCCTTATTTTCTGTGATGTCAAGCTAATCACTCTGCCACTGTTTTCTCTCCGCTTCTCTTCTCTCTCTCTGTCCCTCTGTGGTGTGAAAGTGATTATGGTGGATGGCGCGCTGGGTGGGTTTGTGTGGGCGTGATGATGATCATGCATGTTGAGAGGCAGGTGAAAGGTGAGGCACGGGGCGCGGCTACAGGCGGAGGCGTCAGTGTGTCATCTCTTATCAGCAGTATTTAGTACCGGGTGTGTTGCCCCAGTGTAGCTCCATGTGGAATATTTACAGCCCGGGATAATTACAGGGCTGCAGCCAGCTATCAAAGAGTCACCGCCGAGGACGCAGACACACTTACATGTCACTAGTCTGGATTTAGTCAGACTTTAATATTTAGACAGCCGGGTCGCATGAAAAGGTTTGTGAATGACACGATAATGCGCGAGGCAAAAGCGTGCATTATAAACGCCATTCTTGCTTTTGGTGTGTCATTTGTATGCCGTGTAGTCTGTACTGTCTGCAGTGTAAATGCATCCGCTGAAATATGCTACACTCAGAGCTAGTGATGTAAAATAAAAAGGGAGAAAGACAGGCGGCAGGCTTATAGCAGGCGGGTAGTGAGGTGGATGGGTCCAACAAACACAGGACTTTCAACCAGGAGGCCGTTGATCGAGACCGGTGTTTTAATTTATAAGTTACGTAAGTGACGTTTGTCACGTGTTTTTTAGTGATGTTTGTGATGTGTTTTCCTTACTTATGTTACATTGATTTCGTATTATTATTATAATTATAATTAATTATTATTTTAAAGCTGCAGTGGGTAGAAATGGCGCAAATATGATTAAAAAAAGTTTTTTTTTCATAAAACACAAACACTAAAACACTATATCCTGACAGTAGAGCATGAGACAGGTAATCTGAAAAAAATCATGTTCCTCTGTGTCCTCCGGTGCTCCTAATGGCATCTGCAAGATTTCACAGACAGGAGGAAAACAACCAATCAGAGCTGATCTGGAGTCTGCCGTCCATCTGCCATCTATAAGCAGCTGTCAATCACTTGCCAACTTCGATCAAACGGTCAAACTAGGCAGCGCTGATCAAATATGAATCATTATTCTGTTACTGTAATGCCTATTTCTCACCTCAAATGTTTTCAGAAACATCTTGTAGTGTACTGTTTAGCTGTAAAATGAGAAAGTTTGTGAACCGGCAGCCATGTTGAGATCAGTTGAGGAAATACCAAGCACCACCCACCAGCTGGAGCACCGCCAATAGGAACTCTCAATTGGAATGTTCTCTCTCCGAAAGGGCCTGTGATTGGCCAAAGTCTCTAGATTTTTTAAAGCCTGAAAACAGAGCCATGAGGAGGTGCAGAAGTCTAGTTTTCTCTCAGAACACTTGAATCACAATATGCTAAAAGGTTATTATGGAGTTTTTGCCCAATAATGCCAAAAATATACTGCCTACCCCCACTTTAAGGCTAATCATGATGTTTTTCCTAAACCTAACTAAGTGGTTTTCTTGCCTAAACCTAAGTGAGTGGTTTTGTTGCCCCCTGCTGGTACTGCACCTTCATATTCACGCCTCTGCGGTTTGATAATGATCTGTTTGTTCAGTAATAGTAAAGCAAGACTGAAGCTGTGTCACTATTCTATAAAACATATTTCTAAGCAGGTTTAGGTTCAGGATTATGTAGTGTATGCACACTGGAAAAGTGACATTAAGTATTCTCAAAAACAGTCAGCATTCAAAGATTGTTTGATTTTTTTGAACTGTTGATGTACCAACTTCTAGGATCATCACATGACGCACACTGGCCTAAATAGCTACACTGTCATAAGAAAAAGCAGAGGCTGTAAAAAGGTGAATACATTTTTCTGAGCATCACAAACCCCCCTGAAATGACTCTTTGTATTGGCAGAATTTGATCCATTTGGTCCAGTAACATTTAAAAAGTCTAGAAGAGCCATTTGATTTAATTATTTTAATGTGCGGGGAGCCAAAAGGAAGTCAGCCAGCTCTGCCAGCAGAAGTCACTGACTGGCATGCTCTCTGGGTCCAAAAATCCGCCCACTTATCGACTTAAATTGGTATGAATGGGGCGCCCTCTTTGAACATGTTATCCAGTTAATGCATCCATGTCATGTACACTATTCCCAATGCAATGCACAAAGGAAATGGAGGAGTTGAATACATATCGCATCATATTCTGTCAGTACAAAAAAAGAGAGTGCATTTTAGTAAAGCTCCCTGCTGGAGTAGAAGGCACAGCCTGTTGCCCTTATACACTCAAATCATCCCAGATCCAATATTTACCCACACTTGAATGGTAATTTGAATTTGGAATAAATAATGACAGCCCTAGTGTGTAGTATTGAATTCTGTGAGGTTGTACAGCTCATTACGAACCAGTGAACAAAGTGGTGGGAGGAAAAATTATTATTTGGCTTGAGGGTGCTCATATTGTTACATGAACATCAGGGTTTAGCGGTATGATCAGACTAAGCAGTGGTGGAATGTAACCAAGTACATTTACTCAAGTACTGTACTTAAGTACAATTTTGAGGTACTTGTACTTTACTTGAGTATTTCCAATTTATGCTACTTTATACTTCTACTCCACTTTATCTCAGAGGCAAATATTGTGATTATTACTGCACTACATTTATTTGACACTTTAGCTACTAGTCACTTTTTACATAAAAAACACATGATATGCTTTTATGATATGATGCAGCACTGTACTATTAATCCACCCAGTAGTATATAAACTTAAGTATCTAAATTGACTCCAAATTGAAGAAACACAACATTAAAATGTATTTGTTAGTGATAAAAACGGAAGAATATATATTTATATAAGAGTATAACACTTTGAAAGGAGGCGTTCTGCATAATGAGTACTTTTACTTTTGTTACTTTCAGTACATTTCGATTCTCACACACACACTACATACATTTTTAATTAATAGTTTACATGCAAAGATTAACTCAGTCAATACTGTTTTTTAACTCAGATTTTATGCATATGGCGGTGTCTTTATACTATGACAGTTTTCCTAAAATTAGATTTAATAAAATCGCAATATATCGCCTTGCGCACAGTATTGCAATATATCGCGATATATTAAATCATAACCCCTGTATCATGATACGTATCGTACCGCCAGATTCTTGCCAATACACAGCCCTAGTTGATTCTGTCAGAAACGTGTTTATTCATAGGCCCCAGAGTTGAATTATACTATACTGTTCATGTTATTGTGACCCCTGTATTTGCCATAATTTTTGAATCAGTCACTTCTCCCTCTCAAAAAAGAGAGGATGTTCACCACTTTGACCTTTGTTGACCATCTCCTTGGTTATCATTTATGAGTGTAAAGTGATTCTGTACACATAAACTGTGTGCTTTTTCTCTGCCCTGTTTAGCCTCTCTCTCTCTATTACACTTTCTTTCTCACACACAAACACACAAAAATGCACCCGCCTGACACAAACCATTTACTCCAATATATAAACAATCTTCCAAATGCTGCTCAGGATTTCCAGCAGTATTCATGCTTTTCCTTCTATGACAAATGGAACATTTGTAGGACAGGAAATAAGCAGATTGCAGGAAAACAAGTCAGATTTCTAGCGTTGCTCCAAATCCCTACCGCTGATAGGCCCAGGTGCAGAACATGATTGGTTTTCTAATAGGTGCGGTGGCTTGAGACACACCGAGGATAAGGGACCACCTGGGTGTCTGTATGTGCACGTGTATTTCATGGCATGTCTGATAGCAGTGTGTAGATGTGTGAGGGTGTGCAGATGTGTGAGGGTGTGTAGCTGAGTTCGCCCTTGGATGTGCTCATTAGGCTATTATGTGGATGGTATGTGCTCATTACCAAGTTGAGATTCACAAGAGCCGCCATAGTATCTGACATAAGGTCACAGAGGAAGGTAATATAGAATATGCAGCACATGATTTGTCCTCTTGTACCATGAGTGGTTGAAACGCGTATTGAGATCAAAGAGCCTTGACTGCACAAGTTGAACTATGTCGCAACTGTCTCTGAGGCCAATGCAGAAGTGCCCTCTATACAATTCTTATAATGGCCACTACATAATGAACATTTAGACTGTACAGAGAGCTGAAGACTTAATACTTTGGTTTTCAGGGGCCTTAAATGAACACAATGTCTCTTTCCCACATGCCAAAAACTATTGTGGGTTGAAGGAATAGACCCTTTTACAGTTTGCAAACAATGATGACGTACGTTAAGTGTGCGCACGCAGTTTGGCAACGGAAGTACGGCGGAGTGCTATAGCTTGCCAAGCTATGCAAGGGCATTAACCACCAAAGATCATGAATGCAACCTAAACAAATTGACTTTCCAGATCCATGTGCTATTAGTGAGTGGGTAGAAGACATTAGCAAGTGGCCCAATATTCAGTGGCCAGATAATATTTATACGTATTTGATAGAGAAACCAAGTGTGTAACATTACAACAGCGAGAAATTACGCATTAGCTTCACTTTTAAGACCCGGAGGTAGCCCACTGACTCGCACCTTTGAAGCTCAGTAATTAAGACGTATCTTTTCTGTTTATCTTGTGTCAACACCAACTGAAATGTATAAATGACAAGTTGTTTCCCAAAATATCAAATTATACCTTTAAAGGGTACCAGCTTGAGAGACAGAGGCTAGTGTCGTGGCGAGCTAATGGACTTGTGAATCTCCAGTTGAGACATGGCTGTAACAATGGCACCACAGGCGATCTAAAAGGCATAAAAAGAGGCAAAGACAAGGAAGGAAAGGATGAGGAAGAAACAGAACGTATAAAACACACAAACAAAGAGCATGTTGTGTTGTTTTTTCAGAAAGACAGATGAAAGAAACCCTCAGTAGGACATTGCATTGATTTACAGAAGCTAGTGAAACAGCAGCTACAGCTTGAATGTCACATCAGGACTTCAACTCCCTATTGAACTCCTATTAAGAAATCCGAAGTTAGTACACAGTCAGTCAGCTAATTGTACTTTATTCTAAGTGTTTCTCGGTGGTGATTCTGAAAATTATTGTTCCATTAAAGGGGATATTAAGGTTATAATTGAAGTAGGTTTCTAAAGCTACTGCACTCAGCTGCTACTTGCTTAAACCATGTCAGCTCCACACAGCCTCTGGGCCTTTGCCAAAATATGGAATTTCTGGCTTTGGTATCTGATGGTAATTAATCCAACTTCAGGGTTTAAAACCTCCCATCAGACACCTTAAAGTGATGTCACAGATGCTAATCCCCTGTTCTCCTACAGTCAATGAGTCCAGCCAATCACTACCTCCTCTCTCTCTCTCTTTCTCTCTCTGACTCCAGCAGTAGCTGCTTGGCATGCTGTGGATGTGTCCTCTTTTGCAGACATGACTAATGCATGGAACACACAATATAACTGCCAGTCAAAGCAAGCTAGACGCGTGTGGGCGAGAGCGTTCTCACATTTACCTTTTGTGTATGCTTAATAAAATAATTCGCTAAATATACATAAGCCTGGATTATAACATATACAAGATCTCGTGCGCAGACCTCACACTGCGCGCACACACACACATGGATTTTCTCATCCCTATGTTGATCGTCCTTCACCTGATGTGTGTTTACGTAGCGGTGCTGAGATTCCTGTGGTTTGCTGATGTTCCATCATAGCGTTCCCGCTCAGTGAGCTGGCACTTCGCCACAGGGCTGGTCACGCTAATAAAGACCCTTTGAACTGAACCGAATTGACTTGAGACATGCGGAGAAATGGGGAGGAGAAGGAAAAAGTGAAAGAGAAATGGAATTAGGAACAAAGACGGCAAGAAAGAAAGAAAGAGATAATGAAAGGTTTTGTCCTCGAGGTAAAGACCTGCCATTTCCGAACATTAATAATTTAAGGCTAGGCAGGCTGGATGGGGTCCCGAGATAAGGGCAGATGACGTACTTAGATAATGCTTGTTTCAACCTTCATTTTGATTTTTAAGGTCGTGCTCGAGGGGCATTTGACATCTTGACATCTGACATTTAAAAGGAGTAGGCAGTGGACTTCACTTTGGCATTTTATTAGTATTTTTTTTTTTTTTGAAGTAGTACATTGAAGCTAAAATGTGAAGAGAGAAATGTGACCCAGGCCTGATTTGAACCCATTTCTGGCTCTCATGTCAGTACTGGAGCATTGCCAGACTTAATGTCTGCTCTCCAGTCATTCTGCACCTCTAACTGTTCCTCCAATGACAACAGGAGTCGTCAAATTTGACCACCCTGATCTGACCCTGTATAATACTTTACTGTAATCTGCTTCAGGTCACATTCTGAGAAAATGCTTGTAAAATTGATTCTTGGAGATCAATGTTGAGTTTATTTGGAACTTGGTTCCAGATAAGCAAAAAGGCTATCATAAGAACCAGACTGCATGTCAATCAAACAGTCAATTATGGCACAACACACGAGCAGGATGAAACCTACGGGCTATGTGCGTTAGCTACTGTACCACTGATGAAGCAATGTGACATCTTGTGTGTGGGCCCGCGGCAGCGTCAGGCCTGCAGAGGCTGTCTAGTCCGACTAATGAGGATGGAGAGAGAGGTCAGAGATGATAACCAATCTAAATAAGGACCTTGATATGACTTTAACGCTGTGTCATAGTGTGTCAGTGTGTATGTGTGTGTGTGTGTGTGCTTGGAGGTGATGTCCTCCCACCTTCCTGCTGTTATGTTATGACTAGCGTCCTCGCTCCGAGCCCACTGTCAACGGGAGGTGTCATCCACGCAGCGCAGCCATCAGCGCACTGCTGGCTGAAGGCTGACAGAGACGGACACACCTTCACAAATATTTAAATGTGCATAAATACACACACAATTGCATGTCTAATGTATCTACTCTGCGAGGATAGACAAATAACAGGACACGCACATACTTCCACGTGCACGCGGATGCTTCCTGCTCTCTCCCACTGGCTGTCGGTGAGTGTCCGTGTTATGCAAACTCGTAACAAAACACTGTCAGAAATGGTGAGTGTGTGTCAGCTCACCTGACAGGAACAGAGGGCTGTCTTCCTCCCTCGCTATCCCATTTTCCTGCAGTCCAACCTCATTCATCCTGAGGCCGGCTCTTTACCGCGGCACTTAAATCCAACTGAAGTTGACGCACACTCACTTAACATTGACACATTTCTTGTCGCTGTCTCTCTTCCTTATCTAGTTCCTCGGTTACACCTGACCACTGGGGGATTTTTAATGTATAAAACCCAACCAGTTGCCAGGAAACTCTGGACATGCAATTGCTTACTTGAAATTGGTAATTTTGTTTTCAGGAAGACTGTAATTTTCCCAGCTCAGCGGGACTCTGAATGGAAGCATGACTGTCTAACATGGCATGCAGAGAACTATTTTGGCGTGCTATCTATGCTTTAATACGGGGGCTTAGCAGCCACAGCGGAGTTGTGAAGAAGCATTGTAGCTGAATGTTAACCAACACCGTGATGCCAACAGGCCTCACTGTAAGTGTAGCTGTCAGGAAGAACAGGGACTAAGCCCCACACATGGGGCCTGTTTCAAGTGCACACCAGATGAGCGGCTGATGAAGAAGACGGTGCCTTGCAGAAGAGCACAAGTGACATTTGAGCACTCGAACAATTCCCAGAGTTGTTGTTGAAAACATTTCCTGGGTAGAGGGCAGGGATTCGAAAATGTGCTGTTGCGCATATTTTGTGATGATAATGGGTACATTTGTGTGTGTGGGCTGTCACAAAACACACCGACTGTATACAGCATCTCTTTGGTGTGCCAGTGTTTACAGCATGCTGGCAGATACATCGTGGGTGTATGTTTCAGTTTCCCCATGAGATATATGTTCACTCCTCTGAATCTTAATAATAAAGTCACAATTCTTTGAAACCATATGCCGCCTTCCTGACTGCCCCAACAGCTTGTTTTCTGCTGTTGTTGTTTTAGCCTGCAGGCCTTTGTGATAGGATCGTTTAAGACTTATTCGCTTCAATGACAGCGAGAGTGACACCTCCTTTTTATGTGTTCATATGGAGCAGTGTAAGGGGACTTCACTTTGTCACATTTAGAGCCATCTTACCTAGCAGTCGTGCTCTTTGAAGGCATTTCTTGCAGCCTGTCTGGCTTTACCGTACAGTGTACCAGTTGTTTAACTTGTTTTCACAGCTGCAAGCATTGTGATTGTTTCTGCAGCTCCTGACACCGAAGCCATAATGAAAGAGACCCCTTCTTTTGAAGCGCTGCTTCTCATATAATGACTTATTTTCAGGCAGAAATGGAATTTGCCGCGCGTACGGATGTGAGACCTGCTGGTCAATCATAGCAACTCACATAGCAACAAGAACCGCGTAGGACAACTGAAATAGATGAGATGAATCAGTAGCAGCGCTTTAACTGTTTGGCACGCTTTATCTCCTGGCCGTGGCGACGCCTTTGTAATCAGTGTTTGTCAGTCACATTCTGGGGTGGACAACGTTGCCAAGAAAAACACTGTGGTCGAAATGAGCTAATTAGGAGTGGGAATAATTCAAAAGAAAAATGTTTACAACACAGATGCACTGTTGCTTTTATGTGAGAGCGCTGCCTTCACTTGTAAAGCTAGAGAGGACACAAACAACAACAGGGAGAGAGCCACTTGCAGCGATGCCCTCGGTCAATCCGTATTTGTACATCCCTGATCGCCCGCCATGCATGCAGATGTTACAGCTGAGGGTTGTTGACCCGGCCACATGGTGTGTGCATGGTACCTGTCTCCACTCTATTACACTGCAGCCTGCAGTGAAACCTGAGGGTAGCCTTCCATAGGTTGATGAGTGTTCACACGGCTTGGTGGAGCTGCGGGTGGCGTGACACAGACGCACAAAAGCGAGCAGGCACACACAAACACAAACGGACAAGTACAACGTATTCGCCACCTGCTCAGTCGCCCTCACGCGCTCTAGAAGCATCCCTCATTGCCGTTTTCTAGATGGGGTCGGCATGTCAACTAGCTCACCATGTGTACCGTGTGTGTGTGTGTGTGTGTGTGTGTGTGTAAGCACGCTGTAGGGCTTTGTTTGTATATTAGGCCCAAGTCCTGCATCACTCATTCCAGCACAACGCATCAAAGAGACAGGAGCTGCTGCCCGCTGACCATACATGGTTCTTCCTCCATCATCCGGGCTTTGGTTTAGCCCATTAGAGAAAGTAGGACAGAGCCGGGTCCTGATGACCATATTTGGCCGGGTGTTCTGCCCCTGCAGCCATCTTGCCTGCCTCCACTGCATGCTGCCAGGGCACTGCTGCTCAGCTCCTTCCCTCTCTTCGTCGTCTATCCCCATTTCTTCTGTGTTCTCCTCCTCCACCACCAGAACACTTCTCTTCCCCCTCTTGGTTTCTCTTTCTGCTCACTCTGCCCCTTATCACTCGTTTCCCCTCCTCCCCCCCCTCTCTCCTGCTCATCCTGTTACTGCACTGTTTTGTCTTTTCTCCCCCAAACCCACTTCTTCTTCCGCTCATCCTCGCTTCACCCCTTCTTTACTGCTTCCTTTGTTCTTTCCCTTCTCATTACTTCCCGTGCTCCCCCTTTACTGCCTTATCCTTCCCCAGCAGGAAGCTGTGCGCATCCAGGTTTACTCCACTGGCGGCGTGCAGGGAGCCGGGGTCTGCTGGCCCCTGGCCTATTCTGGCTCCATCCCTGTGTTCCTAATCAGCCCTGCTGCACGGTGCACACGTGTCTGCAAAATTCATTAACTTACGCACATCCTCACGCATGTGCACCGACACTTCTGTTCTGTGTGAGTCTATGAGGGTGTTAAGCCTACATCTGCACACCCACACCCGTGTGTTTGTAAATGCAGGAGCACACACTCAATTTGTGTGAGCGTGTTGATACTCACACACACACACACACACACACACACATACTCTCTCCACCTCCTGGCAGCGGGTTTGATCGCCTGGAAAATGAATACTAAATGCAGGGCAAAATGGCTGGCAGGGATCACCTTGGCTGCGTGCAGCTCACCGCCTGCTCTGTGCAGGCATGAAACTGGAGCACCTCCACACCTATCTCCCCACTCAGATATTCTTGGACTCCACAGCTTGCTAAGGAGACACACAGCGATAGTTGACTTTTGTAAGTAATTTGGTGTCTAAGTAGAGAGGAGAGAGGCTCCTCCTGTGCCCCGGCTATAACATTCCCTCTGAGCCCTAAGCCTTCCCTCTCACCGCCTCAGACGGGAAGAAAACACACACATACACACACACACACACACACACTGTTCAAACCCACAAACAGAGGCATACTGTAAAAGACTCGCACACATGCGCACACACACACACACAGTCAGAAACTATTTAATTTCCCCAATCGCTATGAATCAAAGGAGGAGGAGTATCTAGCTGAGTACTGGGCCAGCTGGGAGCAGGTCTTCCTGAGGCTGAAGGAAGCTGTTTGGGATTCAGACACACACACATACACACACACACACACACACACACCCTTGTACTAGGGTTGAATGTTTTCCCTTGATTTTAAAATGATTATTTTCCGGGAGTATCACTCCTGATTTTAGTTTGACTAGTGCAGTGCCTGTTCAAAACATGCCTGCCCAACGCGGTATTGCTGCTTGCAGAGTTGTCGGGGGCTCGTGCCCGCATTGTTGGGGACTCGTCCCTGTGTTGTCGGTGGCTTGTGCCCGTTCGGAGCGCGGAGCCGCGGCCTGCCTGCTGTGGACGACATGCTCGTCTCGGTCTGCAGAGCCCTGAAGCCCCATCCCCGGTGCTGCACAGAGCACTGTGTGCTTGTTTATTCAAAATGTATTCACATTAAACGTGTCGCGTGTCCAAATTCGTCACTGCACGCCCTTGGGTCCCCAGCAATACAACCGCCAAGTATGAAGTTGATCGGATGAGCGGTTCTCGAGATATGCAAACACACAGAGGGAGGGACAGACCAACAGACAGACCGAGATTCCTCGCGCTATCGTTAGATTTTAAACACAGAACTGCAGATTATTAATCATAAAATGTTGTTT
>CAKAKR010064923.1:0-23866 GCA_916700685.1 Adelosebastes latens | reverse complement strand
GCTCCCGGTAAGAACAGCGACAGTTAGCTCAGCTAAAGAGCTATGGAGCTTGGCTTATTTGTGTAACCAATAAGATGAAATAGATAGTTCCCCATGAGACCGCACAAACTGAATGTGAAACATGTTTGATAATTGCATTAATTCTTGATGACCAAATCAACTAACAGACTTTTAAAATAGTTCTGTTGGCTACAGTGGAGCTGGTAGCCTGCGGGTCTGAGGTACAGCTGCATGGTGTAAACAGGACTTTGTGTGGCCTAGTTCTTTGACCCCTCGTCATCCATTACAATCATGGAACATACAAGTTATCGGTACCATCCCTCACATATAACAGTATGGCATAAACCATACAGCAGTGGCGTACCAATAGTCAGCAGTGGCATATGTCGATAAGGATCGTCATATGCCACTGGCAGGCTGTATGCGTCTGTGGACCATGGCTGACATACGGTTTAATAAGAGCCATATTCCAATAGAGCAGGCGCAGCAGTGACGCACAGTACCAGTCCAAATTGCCATATGCCACTAAAGCAACAGCAGCCACTGATTAATATATGTAATTAATATCTGTTAAATATATGTCCCTGAAGACAGATGTGCAGGCCTATAACATGTACAGGGACATTACTACGACATTACACACATGATACATGGTACATGTATGTGATATAGTTCACGTATATTTACAGAAGGGCTGCAGATAACCTAAAGATATTCACTTTACTATCATGTAAGCAAATATTCAACATTTAGAAGCTGGACCCACAACATTTTTTGGCATTTTTGCTTAAAAAAACAACTTGATTAATAGCCATAGGTTCTTTTCTGAGTAACTGGATTCACTCCCTCACTGTCGGCATAGAGTTCAATGTGTTGCTCAAGGACACTTGGGCAGGCTTTGACACACAGGAGAATGAACTGTGACCTTGTGGTGGGGAAATGTGCGTACTGTGTATTTTTTGTCTCACTGTCATGTTGATCCATATTTAACTGTTTGTGGTCGTCTTTCAGAGGATGAATGTGGTGGTGAAGCCCGGGTTGCCGATGCTGATAGCGGGCTCTTGCTCTTCGTGTGTGATGCTGTCAGTGTCTGCTATCGGTGTGACTGACACTGCGGACAAGAACAAGGAGCACAGTGCCAAGATCTTTGAGTTCCTGACCAGAGAACTGAGTCTGACTGAAGACAGGTGAGCATTGCCTGCACACACATCATCAGTGGTACAGAGAGTAGTTCAGAGCTGTTTTGTAATAACATGGCCTGTACACTTCCTTCATTCACCACCTCACACAAATTGATTTGTCTTTTTAAAGTCATTAATGAGACATGTGTGCATGGTACACTGCAGCTGCACTTTAACTAGGGCGGTCTCCTCAGTAGTCTGAGTGCTATCACAAAGGTCCCCACGTAAAATAATAAGAGCTAAATTAGATTTAAAATAAACTTTGTGTACATAATGAACAAACTAATTACTAAAAGACATGGTTCACAACCTTGTGACTTGAGACTGGAGGGACCGCTACGACCTGCAAGTCGAGGGTCACATGACAGGCAGTATGTAGCTGAGCTAGCACTACAGCTAGCTAACTAATCTGCTAATATGTTTACTGCCAGCGTACCACTGCTGTTACCATGGAAGTCTGAGCTAAATGTTGTGTTGTTAACCACACTGGCTGTGGGTTTGACAATGTTGTTTGAGATTTTATTATACCTCCGCAACAACGTAGGCTATATATATATATATATATATATCGCTCCGCGTGTCCGTCCTTCCGTCCGTTCGAGTGTCACACTTTAATTTCCGGAGCAGAACTCTGAAACTATTTAACTCAATAACTTCAAATTTGGTATGATGGTTGACAGTGTGGTCTAGTTGTGCCTTTTTGGGGGTTAGAAGTCCAGGGTACCCAAAATTTTTGAAATTTTTCCAAAAAAAAGGGCACAACCTTTGGCCCTTCTTTAGCAGGGTCAAGCAGTGAGCGGGGGTGTGTGAGCCATGCTCACTTTTGCCTTGTTTTAAAGATGTCACAATGTGTGCCTTCTCTAGACAGACATTCCGACTGTCTGGAAGCATTTGAGGGAAAATTCTCCGGCAATATAATCATTAAATTTGAAAGTAACTTAAATTGAATGGATCCTTAAATGTGTTTTTCACAACAGACTGGATTAAAAAAACGCTGCAAGTTCATTTAGAAGCTTTAGCGTGCATTCCCCTTGGCTGTAGAGATGTTTACTCATTGTTAAAGGACTGTGCTTTTTTTCACTGATAACTAGGTTAGACAGCTCATCTACAGCTACTGAAAACTAGACTACCGATGCCTCGGTCACCCTCACCTTGCAGGTCATAAGGGACCCTAGAGGGTCTCCCCACTAACCATATCGTAAACCATATTCCTCCCATCCAGTCCTGTCTGAAGACTGATTGCAATTTATGGTCCAGCAGAGCGAGGTTAGATCAGACTGGACGATAGCTTCCTCCTCTTTGGACTCTCCATTTCTTCAGGTCAGCACTGCCAAGATGGTTTCCAGTTGTATTACTGAAGTTGAATTATAGGCCAAATCACAGTGCTAATTTACTGGATCTCAACTGTGTGCATGAATCCAGTGATGACAGCAGGTCCATTCAGATATAGTGATTTGGTCTGAAATGTCACTGGTCTAAGTTGGACCCCAGTAGAAACACAGCTCTGAGCTCAGCCTGATAGTACAGCTAACGTTTTAGTCCTAAAATCACGTATTATCTAATATCTTTGTGGTTATGCCTTCGTGTCCAGCTTGGGTTGGTCTGTCCATTTAACAGTAAGACATCAGAACAAACTCACACACTTCTTCCTATAGGAGACATGAAATTCACCAGGTACAGGATGTGTTGTCTTTTATCATTCTTTTTGTTTGTAGACAGGACTGTCTCACACCATGTCCTGACTGGATGCGGCGCGAGCGAACGTCAGCGACAAAATCAGCTTGATTCCATTGTTTTCTATTAACTGGCCGCGAGCGACGCAACGTTTTGAGCTGAACTATCGTTGGACGCCCTGCTCCTATTTTTCCTGTTGATCGCGTTGAGAGGAACGGCTGCTTAGTTTAGATAAAATGAGCCGTCGGTACCGCCGGTTACGGGAAGAAACCGGGTCAGTTGTCTTGGATGTAGATTAGGATATTAAGTTGATTATTACAACTCTGAGCACAAGCACTGACACTCGCAGTTATATTACGAGCTACCTGGTGTCAAGAAATGTAACAGCCACCTCACTAATGGTTAAAACAAAACACAAACACACCGCACAAAAGAGACAACTATGGAAACTATGGGAAATATGAGCCCAGTACGCAGCCTCATTTTGATCCGCTCCCGTTAAACATTTGTGATTTTTTAATCCGGTTCAATAGAAAAATAACTGAGACAAAGTAGGCTTATAAATCAGGTGTATTAAAACACGACGACTAAGAGAGTAAATGGACTTGCATATATACTGTGTAGCGCTTTTCTAGTCTTCCAACCACTCAAAGCACGTTACACTATGACATGACAGGAGCAGCCGGGGATTGAACCACCAACCTTTCGATTAGTGGACGACCTGCTCTACCTCTGAGCCACAGTTGCCCCTAGTAAAGTAGTAGGGTAAGAAAAGCATCCTGTGCTCCTTACATCTGACTTCTTCTACCCGTTTAGATTATTTTGTTCAGTATTGTGGAATACACTAATGTTACACTACAGCAGGCTGAGCAAAGACGACAACTGGTGAGTGAAACATCTCACTCCACATTTAGTCTTTATTAACTTTAACTGTGCTCATGAAGAAATCAGTGATAGTGTTAGATTAATCTGTTGTTTAACTCCCTGTTTACCGCATCTCGGCACCTGTCTGTGTCACTTGCAAGAGCAAGCTGCACGGCGGGCTATATTGTATGTCATTTCCAGTAAATATCACAATATAAAAACATGTGTTTTCTGTTTAAAAAGGAGGCTACAAACGTACATAACAAGTACTACTAACCCATCGTTAAGTGGTTACGTCTCCAGTCTGATACGGAGCACACAGCTGATATGTACGTGGTTTGTGTACATGACGTAGGACAGAAGTGCATATTTAACGCATTCAGTGTGGACAGAGAGCGTCCGATGCGGCACGATGCGGCGCGATGCAGCGCGATGCGGCGCGATAGTCAGATGCTCGCATCCAGTTAGGACACGGTGTTAGTCACAACTACAACACACATTAGCATCCAAGACACTACAGATTCACTGTTTCTCCAAAAGAAAGGAAGTGATGAATCAATTCTTCAGACTGAGAGAAGCACTCCTTAATCCTTGAAAGAGCACACAGCAGCTGAGGGACATACAAATGAATGAATGAATGCACTAGTTAGATGATTGACAGCTTTGTTCTGATTCACAGGATTGTTATTCAGTTCCACGCGTTGCAGCCTCACCAGGTCGGGAAGAAGGGAACCGTCATGAGCTTCTTGTGAAAGACGTTGTTGTGTCTGATGCATCTCACAGTGTCATTCATAGAAGGAGAATAACACACAATAGATCAGTATGAACTGATCACACTGAAGTAAAGGCTGGTGTTGTATTCTCATGTCATATGATGGTACACTGTCTGGCCCATGTTTTATATGTCTGTGAACATGATCTTAATAACATCTATTTTTAATGATTAAAAGACGTGTTGCTGTTGTTGCCATTCCTGAAATCACTTGTGTTACATCTGACTGAAGAAGAGTATTGTACCGAGACTTGGGACTCCCTGTTTAATCACATCCAGCCATTCAACTAACGGCCATTAATGCTAGACTAAATGTCAGTTTGAAGGTAGCCAACAATACCAAAACCTGTTTTTCACTCAATTTGTCCTCGTCAGTTTTGGATTAACTTTCTTTTTGTTGATAGCAAGTTCGTGAGAAATAGACTGGCATTTGAATACATCCCCTGTATTAGAATATTACATATCATTTTGTTCTTTATTCCCAAAAGCAGGTTCATTAGAATAGTGGCATTCAGCTAATCCTTCAAATACAGTCGAAAGAATAATATATTATTTGAAACACCATGAATATAAATTCAACATATTTTTGTATTCTTTTGACTTCAATTAAAAGTAAGTTGAAATCATTCAATTAGATTTGGAGTGTAAGAAGGAACTGTTGCTGCATTTGTTAAAAAAATATGTTTTCTACACAAAGCATTTTAATATGCAGATGTCTGTTAAAAATCTCAGTTCAGACATGTCATTTGACCTCTGACCCTTGGGTACTGTCGTCTGATATGTGTCTCTTGTTTTTTGTATCCATGTAGATGTTTTTCTGCAGACTTTAGTGCCATTTGATAATTTTTGACAATCAAAAACACAACCTCAACAGCAGATGGATCCCAGACGTAGTGTGGTAAAACACTGGTTTATAAATGGTTATGCAGGACAAACATGAACATGTGATTCACTTACAGTATGTCTCTATTTGTATTCATTTGATTTGACGTTACTGGCATCATGGATACATGGATGAATACCCCAAAAACAATTTATTCACAGAGCCATAAAATAATCAATCGTCATATTTGTATGATATTTTCTTTGTTTGAAAACATGTTTAATACAATGTTACATAACCCCTCATTTCTACTGTAGAGACAATCAGCAGGAGTTCTATAAGCTGTCAGGCACCTTCCACTCAGTGCTCTACACTATCAGGTCTGATCATTGGTTCAACTGCTGGAGGCCAGAGAGTACTTCAACTACTACAACTGCTACTCACACTACTACTACTACTTTTACTGAAATCCTGTCTGACAAATCCCCAACTCCCTGTTCTCTCTAGCAGCAGTAAGAGGAAACTCTGACTGGGGACAGAAGAATGAGATGTAATCCCCATGTGTTTGTTGCTTTGAATCACACGTTATGGTTTGTGTAACTCAGTGGCTAACCACAGCAGCTATTGGTTAAGCAGATCGTAGACATGTAAGGGCTGTCTGCTTGTTACGTTAGCTAAAACTCACACTAAAGCTAATGCAATGAACATTATCTGTGTCATCCAAACATTCGTTTAAAATGGGTTTGAAGAAGCAACAGTTGGGCTAGTAAATTAAAACGGCGAGAACTTCGGGCTGCGATACCTATAAGTTTATATCATTATTTTAAAGGCTAATGCTAGCATTATTCTGTTCTGTTAGTGACAACAAAGCCCATTCCCTCTAGCGCCACTATGAGGTTGACATTAGTGGCTTTTAGTAAAAGGTCTTGACAGCTGTGGAATTATTAGAGATGTGCCCTGTACTCAGTGGCCTGAAGGTGCAACACCTAATATTCCAAATACTTAATACATGCAGAGGTCCAGAAGTGGACTTACACCGAGGCAACATAACATTCAGAGCTCGATCGACCACGATTCGATCCTCTGGCTCTCATCTAGCGCCATCATCAGGTCCAATTTATAATTTGAGGCCAGATACCCATCAGGACACCAAATCATATCATATATGGTGTCCTGATATCATCAGATACACCAGTTCCACTCAACAATTGAATTAACCACTCTCCTGAAAGACCACTGCCGGGGGTCTTTAAGAGTTATGGTTAATTGTTGCTTTTTGGTTAAAATTATGAGGTGCTCAAATGTCACACTCCAGTACAGTAGTGATTGCATTTAGTGTAAAGTGTGGATAAATAATCCATGATCATGCTTAACACTGTAGAAAGGTGGATGTAGAAGCCCATATGAGGAAATACTTTGTGGATCAGAGGCTAGCTACTAAAGGGGACGTCCATGATGGAGAGGGTCTTTGGTGTACTATCTCTGTTGCGTTGCTGCTAGAGAGGAAATGAGGATTGCAACACGATGAGCATCAACAAGAGACAGACAAAAGGAAAACGCAGGCTTAATGTGGACGGTAAAAACCATCCATGGCCAAAACGGAGTTAATGGCTCAAAATTATGAATCATAAACCCATGAACTGGTGGAACAGGTAAAGGAGAGTGATGTCACTCAGCTTCAGCTATTAAACACACTTAGTTTAAGCAACATCATTTAACATTAGATTAAATTTATTATGCCAGCCAATTTTGGAAAAGCAAAGAAAACTTCAAAATTTGATATTACTCAATTGAGTCTCATAATCCCAAGGTTGCTGTTGCTACTGAGCTATTGTCATTGAGTACAGTGATTTAAATTATTTATTATATACATAAATCACACGATCATTGGGTAACCCTTCCTTTTACTGTCTCGTAACAGCCCGGACACACCAGGAAGGTCAGGAGCGCGTGGCGTGGCGGCTGCGTGGCGTGGTGGCTGCGTGATACACGCATCGGGCGTTCACACCAGCTGCATTTCAGCTGCTACGTTTCTGCTGCTGCTGTCAGCCCTTTCTTTCTACATAGAGTTTGCCTTTTAATGGCCATTTCATTTCATTATGAATATCATTTATATTTATTTTAGACGGAGAAAGGTTAAGAAACGTGTGGTAATTTGTAAATAATAGTAATAATCCACAATTAAAACTCCGTACTATATTCATTCATGGAGCTCTCCAAGTCAATGCATGTTCTAGAACACTGTCCGGCACATATTTCGGAATAAAAGCCTCGTGTTAACAAATGAAGGGATTCTGTCCACAGAAAAAACGCTTGAGGGCTTTTATTTTTAAATGAAAGCAGGAAGTGTTGATTTAAACCCCATACTTTACCAATTCATGGAACTCTCCAAGTCACTGCAAGTTCCACAGCACTGACTGCTCATATTTCAGAATAAAAGCTTTGTGTTAACAAATGAAGGAATTCTGACCATTGTTGATTTAAAAATAAGTCTTTACTTTTTTTCATCTCCGTAACATATTCTACCGATAGGCCTCGAAACTGTATTATGTAGCTGATATGATGTTAATATACAGTCAATAGATCACCTACACTGTCTGTTGTTGCTGTGAGACGCGCGCGGCACGCGTCAAAAATAGGCGAGACCTCTATTCTCTAGAAGAGACGCAGCTGAGACGCGCGTCTCACGCGGGTAGTGTGGCTGCTCTAAACTTAACAGGGACGCCGAAATAAAAAACAACAGGTAACGCAGCCGCCACGCGCTCCTGACGTTCCTGGTTTGTCCGGGCTGTAAGTACCAGGTATTTACTTCAGTAAATGCGTGGTACATAGTAGAGTAATTACCTTTAATTACCACTGGTAAATAAGTAGGTAAATACAAATAAACTACAGCTGAAAAAACCTTTATGTTACCCATCAACTCAAATAAGTTGTGTGTAGTTGTGACTGGTCTAGGTTGGTAATAACTCAGATATAATTGAGTACTTTCTAGGAAACTAGGCAACCAATTCTTCGAAACACCTCCTTATACCCCTCAATTCAAGGTACAATTGTAGTTATCCAAGGTTTATTTTGGTAACAGACCAAGTTCAATGACGTACTTTCTAGAAATTAAGATAGTACTTTCCAATAAATTACTTTTTCTTGTATTGTTATTGTTGATGGCTACACCCAATTATAATGGGTTTATTAGATTTACCATAGAAACTATATAATTGTTTTAATTCAAGTTGAAACTTCAGACTACATCAATACTTACATGGTAACAACCTCTGCAGGAACAGTTTTCCTCTAGTGTAGTAGAAAGTAAAAGGAAGCCTTGTTTGTTTCCATGGTATTACCATGTTCTTACCATATTATTTGTAAATGATTAATTCCTGATTCTGGATTAACTGGAGAGTCTTTAGAGACTTATCGGAGCAGCCTGATAATAAGGAGTTGCAGTAATCTAGTCTAGAAGTAACAAATGTACAGACTCATTTTTCTGCATGGTTTTGAGACAGGATGTGCTTTATTTTTGCAATGTTACGTAGATGAAAGAAGGCAGTCCTTGAAGTTTGTTTTATGTGGGAGTTAAAGGACATATCCTGATCAAAGATAACTCCCAGATTCCTTACGGTGGTGCTGGAGGCCAGGGCAATGCCATCTAGAGTAACTAATTTATATCATTAGATCATTTGTTTCGGAGGCGTTCGCGGCCAAGTACAATAACTTCAGTTTTGTCTGAGTTTAACATCAGAAAATTGCAGGTCAACCAGGTTTTTATGTCCTTAAGGCATGCTTGAAGTTTAGTTAAAGGGACTGTTTGTCACTGCTTACACGTATAAATCATTGCGGGTCGGTGTCCCATGCGCGCTCGCGTGTGGCTACGCTGTTCAGACTCAGACTCCAACACAAACTACACGGAAGCACCAAAACCTCTTGGTTGTATCTAGTGAAGCCCGTCTGTTAAACAGTGTTGGCCGCTGTCGGAGGACGCGGGGGAGACCGTAGCTTTGGTCTCCAGGGCCGGAGTCACAGTGTACTCTGCTCCTCTGCCTGCCTGCCTTCACTCAGCTCGCTCCACCTCACGTGCATGCGCGCACACTACACACTACAGAAGACTTCCTAGCTCTGAGAATATCTAGTGAATGTACAGTGGACGTTTGTGCAGAAATGAATGCTGCAGCTCCTCCAGACCAACAGAGGTTTTCCGTGTCTTGTGAAGTGACGGGGCTCCGCAGCGAGTAACGTTATCGTCTCCGACCGGGTGCCGGTGGCTCCCCTGTTACCTCCGGCCGCGGTCGGGAGGCTGAGCCAGGAAAAGCCAACACTAGGATCAGCATTGATTCATGGAGAGACCTTCGTCTGGTCAGCTAACATTACTGCCAAGCAGCTGAAATATAGAGTGATATTGTGGTTTTAGCTGACATGTGTCGCCTCACTGTTTTGAGCGATGCTCGTTCATGTCTATGTAGAGCGTGCACAAGCCCGACGCTGTCTTTCGTTGACTTAACGGCCACAGGTGTCGCTGTTAACAAGCATTTCTGATTCTTACAAACAGTCCCTTTAACTGGTTGGTTTCATCTGGCTTGATCGATAGATATAATTGGGTATCATCTGCATAACAATGAAAGTTTATGGAGTGTTTTCTAATAACATTGCCGAAGGGAAGCATATATAAGGTAAATATAATTGGTCCAAGCACAGAACCCTGTGGAACTCCGTGACTAACTTTGGCCTGCATGGAGGACTCATCGTTAACATGTACAAACTGAGATCGATCTGATAAATAGGACTTAAACCAACTTAGTGCAGTTCCTTTAATGCCAATTAAATGTTCCAGTGTCTGTAATAGGATGTGATGGTCAATGGTGTCGAAAGCAGCACTAAAATCTAACAAGACAAGTACAGAGACAAGTCCTTTGTCCGATGCAATTAGAAGGTCATTTGTAGTTTTCACTAGTGCTGTCTCTGTGCTATGGTGCACTAAATCCTGACTGATAATCCTCAAATAAATGATTGTTCTGTAGAAAGTCACACAGCTGACTGGCGACTGCTTTCTCGAGGATTTTAGAGAGAAAGGGAAGGTTAGATATAGGTCTATAGTTGGCTAGGACCTCTGGATCAAGAGTGGGCTTTTTAAGAAGAGGTTTAATTACAGCTACTTTAAAGGACTGTGGTGCATAGCTTGTTAGTAAAGACACATTGATCATATCCAGTAAAGAGGTGCTAACTAAGGGTAAAACTTCTTTAAGCAGTCTAGTTGGGATGGGGTCTAGGAGACAGGTAGATGATTTAGATGAAGAGATCAGTGAAGTCAGTTTGTGGAGGTCGATGGGAGAAAAGCGGTCTAAATATATATCAGATTGTACAGCTGTTTCAAAGGTTCCTAAGTTTGAGGATAAATCGGTACCAGTTGAGGGTAGGAGGTGATTAATTTAGTCTCTAATAGTTAGGCTTTTATCATTAAAGAAGCTCATGAAGTCACTTCTTAGCTACTCATGAAGTCGCTACTATATTTAAAGTAATGCAAATAAGCACCATGGCTGGCTTTGTGTATGTGTGTGTATGCTGTTTATTTAAGCACTTAACCACTCCCTATCATGTGATTGACCGATAAGCTCCATTTGTATGATGCACAAGTCTCACAGTGCCTCGTTGTATCAGGACTGCAGAAGCAAAACACTGCTGTGCTTACTTCTTCTTATCAGGCCGTGGATGGGGTCTAGTTGATTTCTCTGATGGAGGATGGCTTCTGGGTTTGTCTCTCTTAGTGGAATCAGATCCTTTCGCACTTTTTCCTCCTGGAGCCTTTGGCAACCTTTTGTCTGGTTCTGAAATAAAATATACAAACAGGTTTCTCTAGTAGTTCGCCCATAGTGTGACAGTCATGCCAATTGCCAAACCGATTGGAATTTTCTGAAATCACATATGCTAAAATTGAACAGAATTCTGTCAAGTACAACAGTGTGAACATCAGAACTTGTAGTTATTACTGAAAAATGAATGATTTCTGTAGCTGCTCTGGAAGCCACAATTACAAATTTAAAAAAAGCCTTCAAGGTTTGCCAGAGTTTATTGGTGGCATTCTTATGTAAACAAACATGCATGTAAACAGCAACGGGCAATATCGAGGTCAGCAAAAATGGTCGAGGTCATGGCCGTATACTGTATCATACGATAAGTCGATAACGTAATTATGGTGACAGGCGTACTGGGGAAGGCTGCAGACAAGCAGGTGCTACACCTGTGACACATGGTAATTACTGGGCAAGTTTAACTGATGAAGCAAGTCAGAACAACCGCACCTCAAACTAGCCCTTCCCACATATCTGGAGCTATAGCATTCCAATTCAAAAACTCATGTACAAACCCACCGGATTACATTTCACAGATGCTTGTACAAATGTAGAACACGGCTCCAATCCAGAACATAGATTTATATGACAGCGCTTTTTTGCCACCAGCTAATAATTTCAACTTGTCAAACATTCTGTTCATGACAAGATACCTTAAAGCTGCAAAATTTGGTTCCCAAAACGTTCTGGAAACATTTGTTTTGGGTTCTCGGAACGTATATAACGTTCCCGCATAACGTTCCTTAGATGTTAAAACGGCAAGTTTTTCTGACGTAAAACTAACGTTATTGTTACGTTCCCAGAACGTTTTGAGAACGTTAGTTGAATGTGCCAAGAAGGTTGCTTTAACGTTTCCCCATAACGTTTCCTAGATGTTAAAAAGGCAAGTTTTTCAGACGTAAAATTAACCCCTCAGCTCTACGGCGCAGCAGCGTCTTTCAGCTCATTGTTTTGGTTTTGTGGCCTGCAACTATATTGTTTGTTTCACTCTCACTGCTCTCACCAGAATTGTTTCCGGAATCAGCAGGGAGCCATTTCCAGTGAAAAAACTTGGAAAAACCCAGTGAAAAAAACCAATCCGGAGTCCATCATAGACGGTAACAGAGTGAACAGAAGAAGGTGAAACATGTCACACTTCTACTTTAAACTAACCGCTAACAGTAATAACGCTATGCTGAAGAGTTGCTGTGTAGTTGGTTGCAGCAACAATAAATCCAAAAATGTTTGACTCCAATTTATTCCCCTGCCGTGTCCTAAAAAAGATATAATAGAGGAGCTTTATGGCTCCAAGCTATAGACCGGACCAGCATGGCTTTATGGCTCCAAGCTATAGACCAGACCAGCATGGCTTTATGGCTCCAAGCTATAGACCAGACCAGCATGGCTTTATGGCTCCAAGCTATAGACCAGACCAGCATGGCTTTATGGCTCCAAGCTATAGACCAGACCAGCATGGCGTCACCACCGAGGCTGTGCTCCCTTTTGGGGGAAAGAAACTCGCTGTCACAGGAGAGAAAATGATGAACAGCTGTTGTGTAGCGGGTTAACGAGGCTTTCACACTGACATCTGAGGCTCATACCATACGTGAATATTCACTGTCAGTGTGCTAAATGGCTAAATGATGCTGGTGACAGTGACTAGCATGGCTAGCTAATGTTAGCTTGAGTGGGAGGCTGCTGCAGTAATACAGTCATACATTAACGTTATAGCAGCATCAGACTGTCGTCTCCAGCCTATAGATCAAACAGTTGGTTATTAACACGTTGGTTATTTACAGACAACACTTAGCCTAACGGGATTCAGTCAGATATGTAGAGATCTCTGGATAAGCAATATCCGGCCACAACCTTCATTTATTAAGGTATCGCGAGCGCTGAACTTCAGGCAAGATCGCAAAATAATTATTAAACATGTGTGTAAAACAAACGTTTGGTTAACAAGAGATGAATGCATATGAACTTTACTTTTTACTTTTCTACAAAATTACAATCCAAACATGCATCAAATTGCATCGCAGTCTTTGGGTCCTTCAGTCTTCTTTCCCCCAATTGGGGGCCTGGCCTTGACTTTTTGTGAAGTACCCGTATGTGCCGGTTTGATGTATACTGTCATGATCAATACAACAACTTGATATTGTGTGTATGATTGTATGTTTATATCTTACTTACTTGTCTTTTGTCCTGGCGTAAATGGAGGCCACCTATAAGAGCCTGGTGGCTGGCCCTGTGCATACTGGGGGGGAGTCCAGCCGTCTGGTGGTCCCATAGAATAATGAAAAGGTACAGAAACTGTCTGGAAGTACGTCTGGATGGGTGGAGGAGCTGGACTGTGGGACCTGGGCTGTATTTTCTCCTCTGGAGGCTTTGGTACTTCTGAAACAAGAGAATGTAATATGAGAAGACATTCTGTGCACCCATAAGTGTTTTATCACATTGTGAAGAGTCGTGTGTTACGAAACGATCATCAAATTATTTTATCAAAACTTCAGAGATTTAGTATGCACAATACACACACAAATTGACTAGCAAAGATCCACAAATATAGCATCTTTTTTCTGTGTATTCAAAGCTACGACGTGTGCAGACTTATGATGGGCAGATATTTTATTATAGGTAGGGCTGGGCAATATGACGATGTATATCGTCTACTTTATGTATTTTTCTATATCATTTCTATTGCAATGTTGAAAATGGGGGGACAAAGGAGGACGGTCTGCAGGACAGTTAATGCACAGAGTGCACTTTATAGACTTTATAACTCTGCACACCACCAACAGCTCTACTCTGCACCTTTATAGACTGGTTTTACTGTATTCTACAAACAATGTACAGCTTATTCTGCACTATAGTCTATTTTTAAAACCTCTCTACCTCTGGTCTCTACTGTATATCTCCTATATTTTATTATCCAGACTATATCACTTCCTGTAATATTTTCACATTTTAATGGTCCCGTATATCAGTTGTTACCCTGCACTATATTCAGTTTTAACAGTTTTCTTCATCTCCTGGTATTTTTATATCTGGTATATTTTTTATACTTTGTACTTTGTACTTTGTTCTACTAACTTGTGCCTTTTTACTAATAAGTTTGCACTATGGAACTATGATGCTGGAAACTTCAATTTCCCTCGGGATCAATAAAGTTACTATATACAGTACCTATCTATCTATCTATCTATCTATCTATCTATCTATCATATTTATCTATCATATGTAACTAAAAAACCTAAGGAATCCATTGGTACCAATCATGTCATACTAGCTTGTCACAAAGGAGGCTAAATAACGCTCCAAACTTACACTAAGTTTTGGCAAGTTGGGCTGCAGTTTGCCATGTTATGATTTGAGCATATGTTTTATGCTAAATGCAGTACCTGTGAGGGTTTCTGGACTATATTTGTCATTGTTTTGTGTTAATTGATTTCCAATAATAAATATATACATACATTTGCATAAAGCAGCATATTTGTCCACTACCATGTTGATAAGAGTATTAGATACTTGACAAATCTCCCTTTAAGGTACATTTTGAACAGATACAAAATGTGCGATTAATTTGCGATTAACTATGGACAATCATGAAATTAATTTGGATTAAATATTTGAATCGATTGACAGCCCTACTATTTATTTATAGAATAACTAGAAAACATGCTACATCATGATATAAATCAAGATGTGACCTGTATTGGGATAGAAGATTTCAGCCATATGGCCCAGCCCTTATTATAGGTATGTGTTCTTCTGTATTTAGATAATATCTTCACAGAGATGAACATACCAGATTCTGGCTGAGATCCAGTACTTCCAGAACAGACAGGAGCTGCGTTTTCATCTGTGGATGGTAAATGGACTGCAATTACAACATCATAATGTTAAACAGTTAGCTCACCACCACAAAACAGAGAAACAATAAAGTCAGCATTTGGTCTAATCTCTAGTATGTCCCACGACAAAAAACTCACCAGATGCAACAATGCCAATGTTGAGTTCTGCAACAAAATTGGATGATTGGCTTCATTATAATTTCATAAAACATCTCCAAATGTAAAATCTCCCACTAAAAATGTACCTGCACATTCACCTGGTTTAAGTATCGGTAGTCTGGCCTCGACGGGCTGTTTAAGGATCTCTGTCAGGTGCTCCTTCAGGGCAGCAGAAAAGGCCTGTGTTGCTGTCACCTTCTTGGAGTCCAGGTTGATTCGAGGGGGTTGAGGGTCAAACTTTATAGCCCGAGGCAAGTCAAGTGAAACCTGTGAGGAACAAAGGGGAAAAAATACTTATTAATAGGATGTGTGTGCAAGACATGGCTGTATTAGGTGTAGGGCGTAGCACACACACACCCTCCAAATCAAAGGACCAACCCCAGATTATTACTTTGCTGTTACTGTCACCCGTCATGTTACCCAATGTCTGTTTTATGCCACACCTGTTATGTCTCTTCGAACTAAATAAAGATATAAAAATAAAATAAAAAATGAATAAACACATAAGGTTAAAACATTCTAAATAAAGATATATCTTTATTTATCTATAAATAAATGAAAAAGGTGTGGGGTGTAGCAGCATGCTTTGTTCTCATTTTTTGCCAGTGCCACTGGGGCCAAAGTCAGAAATGTTCAAATTAGAGCCGCAATTAAATTATCAACTCATTTGCATATAATTTTCTCAATAATGGATTTGTTACTAAAATGTCAGAAAATAGTGAAAAATACCTGTTACATTATCTGACCGCCCACGCTGACGTATTCAAACTGCTTGTTTATTTCAAACAACAGCCCAAAACCAAGATATTTAATTCACTGTCATATATCACAAAGAAAAGCATCCAGTTCTCACATGTGAGAAGCTGGAACCAGCAAATGTTCTGCGTTCTGTGCTTTAAAAAATGACTGAAATTATTGATCAATTATCACAATAGTTGTTGATTCATTCTCTGTTGATCTACTAATCAACAAATTGCTGCAGCTCTGGTGAAAATTCAACACATTCGCTTTAATACAAATTGAGATGGCTGAAACATGCATACCTGTCTCAGGTATGCATGAAGAGGGGCCCTTTAAAAAACATGAGAATTTTCCAAGTGTATAAAATACTGAGACCACTTTCCCATTTTAATTGTGATCTCTCTCTGTACAGTCTGTTCTGTCTCATTTGTCTTTAAGCTAAACCTCAGTTTCCCTCCCTTTGTTCATCCCACCTGTAGAAAGGCCAGGGTTTGGGACTGACTCAGCAGATTATTGATGTCTTCTCTGGCTTTTGTCATCTTCTCAGTATTCTCAGTTAACCTCTTCATGAGGTCCTGAAGTTTCGTCTGGCCAATCTCCAGCTCGCGGTCCACCTCATATTGGGCCATGCGTTCTTCTTGGGCCAACATATCCCGCATCTGCTGAAACACAGCTGCCAATGCTGTCTTCGTGTTGGTTGCTGCGTCCTAGGCGAGGACCACGAGAGGAGCCATAAATAAATACAGGAACAAGTAAATAGACAAACTGACATGATGTAATTGCCATCACATTTTCCTTAGCAAATTAATCACTAATTCATTTGTTTCCTGTTCTTGTGAAAAACGAGAAATGTATCAGATAAAGATTACCTTCAGTTTGCCCTGTGTGTCATTCATTTGAAACATTACAGTCTCAGTCTTCTCAATCTTCCCGTCCAGCAAAGCCAACTTCTCTCTGAGGTCGAACTACAAAGACAGATGTG
Source organism: Adelosebastes latens (assembly GCA_916700685.1). Lineage (NCBI taxonomy): Eukaryota > Metazoa > Chordata > Actinopteri > Perciformes > Sebastidae > Adelosebastes > Adelosebastes latens. The sequence continues at coordinate 7,000 of CAKAKR010064923.1, read as the reverse complement.
GAACACACATTCAGTACACCGAGAACAGAGTGCTACAGGAAGGAGTCCGAAAACCCGGAAATGAGTTAACAAAACATGTAAGAATCATAAACGTGTGTTAGCCACAGAGCTTATCTTCTGCAATAATCCAAAACCAAATGGAACAATCCTGTTGGCTTTTTGTGGAGGGAACCAGGGCGATGCTAAATAAAAATAGGTCATCCCTGTAGCGCTCTATTATGTAATGTTTGGTATGACCCTGCTCACTTGCTCACCACAGCCTCAATGGAAGGCCTAGAACAGTGTTTCTCAACCAGGGGTCTGGGGACCCCGATGGGTCCTTGAGGGAGTTCCAGGGGGTCCCCAGATAAGAAGGAATAGTTTATTTTCACTGTTTAATTCAATATAGAAGTGAGCCAAATATCAGTAAGAGTCACAAGACTATTCTGATGGTTTCACTTCCTCCACTGTTATCTCCTCTACTGTAGTTGACGCCTATATAATTCTGGTCTTATTCATATCTAAAAACCAAAATCTTTTTGTGTTAAACACCATTTGTGTTATTCCTGCAGCTTACTCTTAAAACGGCAGAACCAAGTGTCACCTTCTTTACAGAGACCTGGCTCCATCGCGACATCCCGGATCAAACTGCCCTCGACGGGACAGAGCGCAAGACTTTGTGTTTACATCAATGATGCTTGTTGCTCAAACATATTCAAAGTTGCGCTACACTACGCACCACAGCTTTTTCTTTGTTTTGTCATTTTTTTGTGTAGCATAAATGGACTAGGCTACAACTGCATTACGTTGTGCAACCCTGTGTTGCAGAATGAAAATAATCATCCTTGAATCCTTGAATGTTACTAAAGTGTATTTAAAACAACAGTCTAGTGTAATAGTCTTGAATGACTCAGACATTCATTGATTTCTCTCTTGTATTGTCTGTATGTATAAGTTAACTTATAGATGTATGTTTTAGAGAGAGTTAGATGGGAAGATTGATACTGTATGTCTGTAGTGTGTAGCAGGAGCCAGCAGCCAACAAAGACAGGAAACAGGGAGAAACAGCCAGCCTGGCTCTGTCCAAAGGTAACAATATTTGCCTATCAGCACCTCCACGCTCACTAATGAACAGGTTATTGTACCTACGGACAGAGCCAGGCTGGCTGTTCCTCATGTTTCTGGTCTTAATGCTAAGCTAAGCTAACCGGCTGCTGGCTCCTATTTACGGTGACTTTTATAGTCATGAGAGGTATCAATCTTTTTGTCTCGGTCTCTGCAAGAAAGGGAACAAGCATATCTCTCAAAATGTCAAATCATGAGACCAATTAGCGCAGTGTAGCTCATATTCAGACTGTAGTGAGACTCCTGTCAAGTGAAAACTGACTCTCTCACACGCACACACACCTCTTTCAGGTTCCTCTGCTCCTCGGGGGAAATGAAGGAGCATCCTTTGTGGACTAGCTGGAGGCAGAGGCTGCAGATTGGGCGGCCATGTTGGCTGCAGAAGAGCTCCATCAGCTTGTGGTGGTCCGGGCAGATCCGCTCCGACAGGTCGCCGACAGGCTCACTCAGCTGGTGGAGACGAAATGTCGGGTTGTCCCGGTGAGGCCGCAGGTGCTCCTCACAGAAAGAGGCCATGCAGGTGAGGCAGGTCTGGGACGCTTCTGCTTCCATACACGTATCACAATGTATGACGTCCTCTTTCTCCGCTCTGCTCTCCTCTCCCATCGGGCCGGGCTCGCTCTTGTTCGTCCTCAGGTTGAAGGTCTCCACAACGGTGCTGAGGACCGTGTTTTTCTTCAGCTCCGGTTTGGTGTCGAAGTGGGTCCGACACTGAGGACAGCTGTAGGAGTCCTTCCAGGTGGCGAGGAGGCAGTCCTGGCAGAAGTTGTGTCCGCAGGGGATGGTCACCGGACAGCTAAAGGGACTCAGACAGATGCTGCAGGTCAGCTCATCCTCCAGACTCAACAGAGAAAAATGACCCTCGTCCATTTCCGCCATCAGGACACGTCAGGTGACGTCAGGTGAGGCTGCGAGGGAGAAACGAAACTTAACTTCAAGTGCATGAAAACGAAAGTAAAGATCATATTAGTCGTTTCGAGGCAGTCTATGGTTTTGAGTAATTCCCAAGGCAACTTTTTGATTCTTAATGCCGACGGCTTTCCTGTAGTTTGGCGTATTTTGTCAGCAAAAGCTGTGTTGAAGAAAACTCTCCGTGTGAACGAGCTGAGGGCGGAACATTCAGCGAGACCAGTTCACTTTGACATATTCATCCTCATAACAGCTTATTAAAAACATCATTCTCATAACATAGTGTGGCAGGTGACACGGACCGGGAAAGGGGAGGGGCAACCATGAGGGAGGTTTGCCCATATAGGGCTACCTGCAGGCGGAACGTTGATTGTGGCATTGATTCAGGCCGGTGGAGTGAGGCACGTGCACATCTCATTCAGTTTATGCTGTCAGGTTTGAATGTGTGTGACATGTCTTGTGTTCATGTATTTCAGACCCGTTTCCCTGCTGTGTTGAAGGCGGCTGGTAGTCGGTATGAAAGTAGATCGACGTACCAGGTATTTTAAAGTTTAGTTATGTAGTGTTTTAATATTTAGTTGACATGTATTTTAATGTTTGATAATAAAGTGTTTTTAAGATTACTAATATTTGTTTCTCTGCAGAGCATCAGTCGGCCATTAGCTGCTCTTGCCGTGGGACTGTTTTTGTTTGTGTTTGTTTGCGTTTGTTTGCTTTAGGGTTTATTTACTGTCTAGTCCGCCCTGGCAAGTGAGCCGGTAGCGGGCAAAAAGAAATGGGTATTGCCCTTGGGGGCGGACTAGTTTTCTTTCTTTATTTTTGTTGTTTGTTTTTGTTTGTTTGTTTGTCAATCTGCCTGCTTCCCCACAGTGTATAATCGTACTCACGTTAAATCCCAGTCAGACAGCCAGGGCAGGCTTAAGGTGTGGGGTGATTTTCAAATTGTTTGCAGTGAAATCAATCACGTGTGACTTAATAGATGTGTGAATTCACTTAGCGTGTTAACGCCTTGATTTGCAGTGTACTAGTGTGTAATTCAGCCCTGCCCTGTTAGTGTAGCTGGGGTTAATACAGTGAGTAGTTTACAGTGGGGAATATGAATTGTTTTAATTGAATTTCTGTAATTAAAACTTCTATTTCGTTAAGATACTCCTCGATTTGTTATTCCTTAGCCAGCACTTGTGGTGGGTGTTACATTAGCTTATTAAAAACATCATTCTCATAACATAGCTTATTAAAACATGAACAGGTAACTCGAAAAGAACAAATAGAGGCAGGTTAATCTCCCACAATACCTCAGTAATAGTGAATACAGGCGAACTCACTCCAACTGATGACGTTCTGCTTTAGTTTCACCCGCTCTGTCCCGCTGAGGAGTAGAGAGACTGCTGGTCCACTCACAGTGTGTCACAGTGTCTCTGCTGGTCCACTCACAGTGTGTCACAGTGTCTCTGCTAGTCCACTCACAGTGTCTCACAGTGTCTCTGCTGGTCCAGTCCCCGTGTCTCTGCTGGTTCAGTCCTGTCACCGTCACCGTCAGCAGGCTCCTGCTGAACTGCGCCTCGCCTGGAGAGTAGACGTAGCCTTCAATGAATTTACAGGAAATCACAGAAAAAATTACTTCCTGTTGATCCGATCTGTAGGCTACTTGTAGTTTTCAGACCACGTTGGGGTTTATTTATATTTGTTTGTTAATCTGTGTGGAAATGTGCGTGTGTCTGGCATTAGATTCTGTCCTTTATTATTTTCATATCCGCCTTGTAGAGCACATATTGTGCACACGTTTTGATAATTGTTATATATAAATAACCTTCATTATTATGATAATTATTATCAACCACACAAGATATAATAATAATAATAATAATAATACATTTTATTTAGTGGCGCCTTTCTGGACACCCAAGGACACCTTACAAGGATCAATTTAAACATAGACAGATAAAACAAATAAAAACAACAGGACATGACAGAGACATATTTGTACAGACACATATGATGGGTCTACAGCTCATCCTCCAGACTCAACAGAGAAAAATTACCCTCGTCCATTTCCGCCATCAGGACACGTCAGGTGACGTCAGATAAGGCTGTGAGGGAGAAACGAAACTTAACTTGTCAATTTCTAGGAAAAGCAATTACATTTTTGTTCCCATGCCACTAAAGCTTATGTTATTATTAAATACTAATCCCCCACTGGTGTTAAAGCAGAGGTAGGCGAGATTGGAGCAAATATGATTAAAAAAAGTTATTTTTATAAAACGGTCGCTATATCGTGACAGTAGTACATGAAACAGGTAACCTGAAAAAAATCATGTTCCTCTGTGTCCTCCACTGCTCCTAACGGCATCTGCAAGATTTCACAGACCGGAGGAAAACAAGCAGTAAGGGCTGATCTGAGGTCTGCCGTCTATGAGAGCCGGCTGTCAATCACTCGCGAACTCCGACCAACCGGTCAAACCAGGCAGCGCTGATCAAATATGAATCAATATTATGTCACATGACCGGAGCACAGCCAATAGGAACGCTCTCTCTCTGAAATGACCTGTGACTGGTCAAAGTCTCCCGTCACGGGCTAGATGTTCTAAAGCCTGAAAACAGAGCCATGAGGAGGTGCAGAAGTCTAGTTTTCTCTCAGAACACTTGGATTACAATATGCTGAAAGGTTATTGTGGAATTTTTGCCCAATGATGCCAAAAATATTCTACCTACTGCCGTTTTAATGTACAGCACAACACAGACAAGGCTGCATTTCACCCATGTCTTGTATTATTCTGCTTAACTTACTGTTGCTTTCTAAAATTCTTCTGTTTTCTTCTGTATTCCCACAGAAAGAGAAAGCGTGAAGACCTGCAGGATGATCGACCGTATGTAAAGAAGCTGCCAAATGCCTTCATGCTGTTCATGAAGGAGGAGAATCCAAATGTTGTGGCTGTATTGGACAACAGCAGGACTGCTGCGGTAAACACTATCCTGGGGGATGGGGCAGAGGGTAAGTGTGTTTGCTCTGTGTTACACTCAGTGTTACACAACCTTCATCATCATAACCTTATTTAACTAGGAAGTCACATTGAGATTACAACCTCTTTTACAAGTGAGACCGAGCCAAGACAGGGTCAGAGAGCAGCATCCAACACATAAAAAGACAACATTGAATCACGACAGCAACAACAGGTACGACACAATACATGACATCATCATACATGACATCATCATACAGTGCATTAACAGGGCAGCATGTTGGTCATGGGTTTGCTATTTAATTGAAGCAACTGCAGCTTGCAGTAACCACTTCCTTTATTATATGTTTAAAGTCATTTAAAGAGATAAGGGTCTCAAGTTTAAGCGGGGCCTGCAGATCATTCCAGGACCAGGACCAGGACCAGGACCAGGACCGTAGTGGATCAGTCTTGTTTTACCAGCTTCTGGACTGATAGAAGGAGCTTTAAACTGAAGCCATTTATGTGACCTTAGATTATAACTGTTTTGGAGAATTACAAACTTCTGGCTTAAGTAAGTCAGAAGTTTGCCAGAGATGATCTTATAGACTAAAATGTACCAGTGTTGGAACCTCCGCAGAGTGAGGGATGACCATCCTACTGTGCTGTATAAGGTACAATGATGGGTCCTAAAGCCAGAATTAGAAGCATACCTCACGCGCTTCATGACAGTTTGGTAAAAGTTTCTGCTTGTTCTTTATTGATCAGTGTGAGAAACAAAAAATCTTTACATTTTGCCGTAATTTTTGATGATTTTCAGTTATTGTCACATGACCAGAGAACACATCTAAATTCAAACTGAGGATTTCCAGCATTTTACGACACAAATGCACTGTGGGAGTTTGTGGGAGCCTGCTCTCATTAATGTGGATCTGTGTGCATATTTATGCATCTGCTAATATGTTACTATGCTCCTGTTTATGCAACCTGTAGTTGTGTCAGTGTGTGTGCTGACGTGTGTGTGTTGTCGTCTGTCCATAGTGGAAGTCACGGTTGAAAGAGGAGCAGGCCAAATGTTATGAAGAGGCAGACAAAGAGAAACGGCTCCACGTGCAGCGACACCCCCATCAATCACTACACTAGGGCGGCTGTGGCTCAGAGGGTAGAGCAGGTTGTCCACCAATCGGAAGGTCGGTGGTTCAATCCTCCGGGTCACATGTCGATGTGTCCTTGAGCAAGACACTTAACCCCAAATTGCTCCCGAAGGCATAGCCATCGGTGTGTGAATGAGTATTTAGATTAGATCCTGATGCACCTTAGCAGCCTCTGCCATCAGTGTATGAATGTGTTGTGAATGGGTGAATGCTGACATGTAGTTAAAGCGCTTTGAGTGGTCGGAAGACTAGAAAAGCGCTTTAAAAATGCAAGTCCATATACCATTTACCATTACTAGAGCTTCTGAAACACAATAAGTGAAAAGAGTCTTGTTTTTATCAGCTCATGTCAGATGGAAAGTCTAATGTGTTTTTGTTTAGAGCAAAAAGAGAGAGGTACAGGAGCAAGGCCCCCAGAGAGGTAAGACAGTATTACTGTGGATCACAGCGTGTCTTCATGTGAAATGGGAAGAAAACTTGATGACATCTGTATTATGTATCATGAATGTATTTTTTTTTCTTCATCTACATACTATAAAATAAAAATGTTATCAATAAAACATTTAAATTGACTTGAATGTACACACACATCCACATGAACACTACCGAGGTCACTGAGGAACACACCTCACAACAAAATTGACCTGATAGGAAATATTGACTTTACATGCTCATTTTCAAACAGACTTTGCTAAATAAAGTATATAATAATGTTAATAAAAATAACAACAATAACTGAATTAAAATCCCCAAACTTTAGGTAGCCATAGTTTGTTTTATTATGTTCCAGACACCTTTAGTTCACCTTCCACCTTCAGATGTTGACCGCAAAGACCAGAGCTAGAAAATTTCTGTCCCAACATAAATATACAATCATATATATATATAATATGT
>CAKAKR010064921.1:43894-64302 GCA_916700685.1 Adelosebastes latens | reverse complement strand
GTGAAGAATTTAAATTGAGAGAAAATACTCCCCTATACTCAGATGTTCACAAATTGCCCCATATGTTGTACCACCTAAATGCTCTCCCCCTAGCCGAACGTGAGGTGTGATGTTGTTTTGTCAGTCCAGCTGTAAGCGGGGTTATGTCTCATTTGGTGAGAAGTCCAGGACCCCCGTGCAGACCCCCACTAAGTGCCTTGTGTATTTGGGCGACCCTATAATCCACGCTGACAGCTGAGAGACGTCCCATAACCACCCAGAGTTCCCCCTCCCCCAACCCGAATGCTAACAACAATACAAAGCTGGGACAAAGACGTTTTCCCCGTGCCACCCTTCCCAAAACCAAATTCCTATAGAGAGAAATGCAAATTTAACTACTAGACTTTGGGCTGACTATTCCAATCCTGATGATCACTTATTTGTTACTGCTCTGTTATTATATTTTGTACATTTTTGTCAACACATTATTGTCCTCTCTTATTAAGCTTCTTACTTTAATCCATTTTTCATTTAATTTAGATTCGATCATTTATCTCTTTATTGTTTGCCATGTTGTTAGAGAGGAGTATATTTTGATCGCTGACTCTCTGAGTGGAGCATTAAACAGCATTAGACTGCAGTCTCTCCCTATTCCGGTCTTTGGGCAAATAAACAGTGATACCTGGCTAGCCACAGCACCACATGGCTAATGGACTTGATCCTTTAATGTATTTTACCTTGTTGCCTATTTATAACCTCTCAGACCAAGGTACTGAAACCTGCCGCATGTGCACTTCCCACAGTGCTTTAAGGCTACTGTTGCTCTGATATTTAATCAGAAATGGGGGGAAAGTCTCATCAAATCATTAATTCATGCAATTTTTGAGAAAGCAAAAATAGCATCAAGCCTCAAGTGATTATAAAAAAAAAAAAAAACAAGGCTGTATGGGAGGAAGAACATGAGGATTCTGGTGTTTTTGTTTATACATCAGAGGGACGAACCAGAGCATTTAAAGGAGCGAGTCTCCCGTCTGTCCGCCGACCTCCCCTCCTCCCTCTCAGACTGCTTATGATCCCCCCTTCTCCTTTTAACCTTGACTGGTTTCACACCTCCTCCGCCGAAATTTCACCGTGGCTGGAGGCGAAGTCTGCATAGCAACACACCGATGGCAAGAGCAAACGGTGTGTGGGGGAAACGACGATCTGTGGTTTCCATGGTGATCGCTCGTATTGCATCATCCCTCAACACAGAGTACCTGGAGAAAGGGAGCCCCCATCACTCTGCACATGTGGTGCTTCCCCGCCAAAACACACTCACTTATTCATGACGAGCCCCACCCAAATCAGAGTAACAAAGGATGCAAGTGCTTTTTTTGTCGCTTTTAATTTTGTACGCATGACAAAATTTTACCTCCACTTTATTTTTTATTTTTTTAGAACAACAATCCTTTTTGTCCCATTTTCTTTTCTTTATTTTATTGATTATAATTCTGGCTTTTATTTTGACATTTTCTCTGTTTTTTTTTTTCTACAGGGAGGCTGTGATGAAATGCTTCACAACCTGTCTGAGTTAGGACTCCTTAAGACCACAATTTGTGTGAAGACTGGTCCTAATATGCAAACTGTAAGAACAGTGGCTCTGTAAAATATGCATCTTTGTTGTTTATACACACTATATCTCCAGATTTTTACTATGGCTTGTTTCATACTGTGAATCCTCGCTTTTTTAAGTCTAGCTGAAAGTCTAGAACTATAATCTGATTATAACACCTTTTGCTTTTGATGTGAGAGAAATGAGTGCCTTTAACGCTTAATATATTTAAAGATATTCCAATGTTTTCTGAGGATTTTAAACCATTGAAGTGCCGGGAAATTATTTTGACTTTGCTATAATTTACAACACAAGTACCTTTTCAGTATAAATGTGTGCCTTTGCAGTATATACATATTTACATCTTGAACCTTTTCCTTCTGGGTTTTGAAGTGGTGCTCTGACTTCTTGCACACAAAGCAGCATTATTAAAGCAGATTGTCTTTCTGTTTTCTGTATGAGGCACTGATGTATAAACAGGCTCTCAGATGCTATTCCATGTTTATATATGATTATTTTCCCTTGGGCAATTGCGGCACTGCTTCACTGATAATGCACTGGAATATATGATATCCACAGCTCTTTTGAGGTCTTTCCAGCTAAATGGATTAAAAAAAAACAGCTCTTGTCTAGTCTGTTGGTCTGTGTGTCTGTTCGAGCACACCTGCCTCCCTCAGCTCATCAAATTGCATTAAAAAATGGCTTCTCCTCTTTTAAATTTGATTTCCTGCCAGATGTAGCAAGGGCCCCGTTAATTACGCTTTTCTGAGCATTGTGATTTTGATGTGACCTAATAACCCAGAATAGCTTGCATCGAGGTCCCCATGTTGCTTCGGCATGATGGCGTAGCCTTTGAGGATGTGGTTGTCATGACAACCTCCTCCGGAAGATTCGTAACCTCAGCCTTCCCCCCATGTGTGGTGCAGATGTTCACATTATCCTGATGAGGTGTGCTTCTTTTATTTTATAGATTACCTTGGACCGGCAGTCAGTCATGGATCTCTTACAAGATTGTGAACAAAATGATTTTAAACGGCAATAATTAATATAGAAAAGACCCACAGCATCCTGTTTATCTTGTGTTTAAGCTGCAGGATTTGCTCAAGGTTTTACAAACATGCCTCCAGGTTTTCTCTTCTGCTTGATGCAACTAAATAACAGCATTGCACTTCCTGTTGTGCAGCCCCCACATAGTTTCATTAGACGCTTGTATAACGTTACGTGTTGGTGGTGGATTAGCATGGACAAAATCTCCCCTCCCTCAGTACTAGTCGTTTAACTAACCTGGCAGAGACCCAGCAAATCCTTAAGCAATTAATCTAAGGGATAAAATGATTCTGTTGAGGGAAGGGAGAGTGGTTGTTTTTGTGATCGGTTTTCTTTACCCGCTATTTTTGGATTACGGCGAAGTTTGAGGATGATGGGGAAGTAGCCTGACCTCAGCAATCTGTTAGTCTCCCAACTGTTTCCTTTTTATTACATCTAATCCATTGTTATGTCAGAGAGGAGAGGGATCCCACGCCACAACAACAACCACCAAAATAAAACAAGTTTGTGTCCCCTTCAGCTTAATGGTCCAGCTCATCTTGTAAAAATGAATAAATAACACTCCATGCCATTTATTTTTATATTCCGCGGGTGAGTCAGTGGACTGTTGGCCTAAATCGACTTTTGGTTTTGTTGCAAAACATTCAGTTACAGAAACACAACTCAATGCCATGTGCCAAATGTTACACACATTCAATGTTATTTCCTGTCTTTTCTTTTGTACACTATAATGTAAATTATTTCTTTCACTTAAATTCCTCATATTGATATGGTAATCACCAGAGCTACTAAATAATGAATAAAAAACTGTAAAATCTCAACATCCTCAGGCAATATCAAATAAACAGTCTAAAAACGATAGATTTGGAAGGAAGTACTGGTTTTCTCTTACACCCTACACTGAGGGAAACAAAATCACACAGGATCAATTGTGGAACTGTCTACGTGAAAGTGCAGATAACAGCAGAAAAACGGAGAAATCAATATTGTATACTATTTGTGTATTCCTTTGGATGTCTTTCATAGGCTGCATGGCTGACAGAACAACAGCAGACCATCTATATACATCAGTTAATTGATATTTGAGACTATATCGACTGACTGAAGGGATTGTGCCAGTGACATGTTTTGTTAGTTCAAGGACAGACGGGGTTATCTTACAGCACCGAGGACCAAACAGTATCTTTATGACCCTATACACAGAAGGTATACGGAGGTATATTCACAGCTATAGCAGGACTTTAACTGAAGAATGTGAGTTACAGAGGAAGTATGCATAGGTTGAGGTGCATTTTTGTAGTAACGTATATGCTATAGGAGAAAATTAGCACTGTTTTAAAGGAGCTCTATATGATATCCAGAGCATTAATATAGCCACAAACAACTACTTGCTATGTAAAGATATAGAGGAGTAATGTCTACCTGAGCAGAGAATGAAGTATCTCTCCCTCTGTGTGTGTTGTAATCCGAGTTTATTCTCTGTGCTTTGTTTACATAGCTGGGCCGGCCCTGTGTGCATTTTAGTGCATGGGAGTCTCTCTGTTTTGCCCCATTGGCTAGCTAATCGCCGCCGCTCTACACTGTGTGGCTCATACGGCGGTTACCACTGATAACGCCGTCCCGACCTACGGAAGCCTGCGCCCACCTGCCGCTGCGCTCGCCTGTTCCAACCACTGGAAAGACGTGATATAGAAGATGGCTGGACACGAGGAAGATTGTGTTACTTATGGAGAACCTTTTAAGAAGATGCAGTATTCTCTCTGCTTCATTTCCAATAAATTTGTCTGTTTAAAGTTAGAAATTTAATTCTTTAAAATCACATTTCAGAAAAACCAGATGTCACTTTTAAGTTATAGAAATATATCCATGTGGGTTATACTCACTACACCATAATTCTGCAGAAGATGATTAACATTTTTCAGGCTGATTTCCAATGTTTTGATAGACGGGCTTCACTAGATATAACTTTGCGGTTTTGGTGCTTCCATGTAGTTTGTGTTGGAGTCTTGCCTGAACGGCGTAGCCACATGCGAGCGCGCATGGGACACCGACCCGGGTGATTTATACGTGTAAGAAGTTACAAACAGTCCCTTAAAGGATGGAATTATAGTGAAAATTCATTATTCCCCTTTTTGCTGGGGACCCCATGGAACCAACTCAAGGACCACTCGAGGTCCCCGGACCCCACTTTGGGAACCACTGGATAGAGAACCTTTAAGAAGTTGCAGTATTCTCTGCTTCATTTCCAATGAATTTGTCTGTTTAAAGTTAGAAATTTAATTCTTTAAAATAGGCAAAAAGTGAGTCACATTTGAGAAAACGAGATGTCACTTTTATTTATTTTTTATACTTTATTTTTTCCCTTTTTTAAAGGCTGTTTTCATATATGCAATCCACTGTTCGGATGTCACTGTTAAGTTAGATATCCATCTGGGTTTACTCACTACACCATAATTCTGCAGAAGATGATTAACATTTTTCAGGCTGATTAATTACCAATGTTTTCCAATGACTGTAAACCAGCAGAGAGGCGCTGTGAGAAAAAAGATGAGGAGGAAACATGAGCTGGATGTCGCTCATCGCTTCAGGAAGTTATTGGGAAATTATGAAATGACATCACCCACCACAGTTTCTTTTTTTCCTGGCTTTGTTTGGTGCGTGTCCTGACCACGCCTTCCTTCCTGCCTGCTCCATCATAAAGCAGCCAGCCGGCCGTGTGTGTCTCTGTACACCAGTTGAACTCCAGTCAGTGCAGGACAACAGGTGCACTACAGCAGCCTCTCTCTCTCTGCACCTCGCTGTGTTGTATAATGCTGTTGAATAATTGCGCAGGGCTTCCTCATCATCATCTGCACTTTTTGCACGTTTTTCTATCCTGATCACCTTCACAAAAATGCCTTTTCCGCCCATCAGCCTCCACCAGCGGATCTCCTCTCCAGGCAGGGATCTATTCGGGAAAAAGAAAGCCATGGCAGTGCCTCCTCCTCACACTGAGATCACCAGCAAAGCAGAGAAAGGAGGGTCAGAGAAGGAAAAGCAGTCCTCTTCTTGGACAGCAGCGAATTTAAGGAATTTGGGTCGAAAAGAGAAGAGTAAAACCCCCTCTCAGAAGGCAGGTGTCGGTCAGGAGACCCAGGGAAAAAGCTCCTCCTGGCTGTCCATACCCAAACCTCAGGACTCATCTGAAGGAGTGAGGCGCTCCAGCTCCATGGACTCATCCAGACACCTCCAAAAAGAGGAAGGGAAGATCCAGTTCACCCTCAGTCTCACCCCTGAAGCCATTCTCGTCATCCAAAAACGAAATCTGGAAAAGCAGATGATGGCAAAGCAGCAGAAGTGTTGCGCGTCTGCGGACTTTCGCCACTCCAGGCGCGTCTTTCCATCCATCAAAAAGACGCACCAAGGAGCGACAAAAGGAAGCGCTCCTTCTGCTGCTGGAGCCAAGCAGGAGAGCGCCGAGCAGGACATCACAGCCATCGTGAAAATCTCTCTGTTGAACGATCAGTACAAGTACGACGATGTGGAGTACGAAGAAGAGGACGGAGACGTGGACGAGACTGTTGTGAGGAAATGTAAAGAGTGGCTCAAAGGGGTGGAAAACGCAGCTGCTTTGGGAAAAGTCGACAAACTTTCTGCACTTAAAGGCTGCTGACACCCTGACTTTTTGATAGTTTTTTTTTTTTTGAACAGCAAGACTTGGAGAGATGATGATGGACTCATGGAAAAGTGTGCAGGCCTCCTGTAATGCCATCTTAAATTTTGAGTCTTGTAAAATTTGCAAATGAGAGAGGAGAAAGAAAATCCACTCCAGAGGAATGTCAATTGTGTTTGAGTTATTTATTATAACAGGGTGTCACAAAAATGGCACTCCATTGAAGAAAATGAAAATAGATGAGTAAATTGGAATAATTTTTTTGAACAGCAGACTTGGAGAGATGATGATGATGATGGACTCATGGAAAAGTGCGTAGGCCTCCTGCAATGCCATCTTAAATTTGAGTCTTGTAAATTTGCAAATGAGAGGGGAGAAAGAAAATCCACTCCATAAGGAATGTCAATTTGTTTGAGTTATTTATTATAGTGTCACAAAAATGGCACTCATTGAAGAAAAATGAAAATGGATAAGTAAATTGGAATAAGAGGACATTTGACTTTCACTCTCCTCAACAAAAAAATACGATTTTTAAAGCTTTTAATTGCAGCCAACAGTGCTTCTTATGGTTCACAGGGACGTTGCTTTGCCAGTTTAATGCCTGTTCAATGTTTGGTTAAAGTTTCAACTGAATACTTTAATATTGTCGTCCTTTGCACATGGGGTTTTGTTTTCAGTGGATTGGCAGAGGGGTTTTGCGTAAAAGCGACGCCAAACCCGTTTCCTTTGTGTTGGAGAACAATGCACCGTCAACAACAGGGTTTTATATATAATGAAACCAAACTGGACTGTTTATTTTTCCTCTAATAAGAGGCTTATATCCTTTATAGGGATTTATCAGCGATGTACAGTATTTAATATTGACTAAATATTTGTACTGTTTTCTCAGCTTGATGATTTTATGCCATTTGAAGTAAAAAATGTTTAAATTATGCACTGACCCTTTGAAATCTTTTAAAAGCTAATTTATGTTGTGAATGTCCTGAATAATTATGTTACATGATGCTGAATTGCAGATTTCTTTTACACTTCTTTGGCCACTTCTCCAGACTTTATGTTAAAGGATCTTTTGTTGCCACTGTAGCTACCTGAGGCCATTTGGGCATTAGTGTACTAAGCCTCTTAGATTTCCTGTTAAGCAGGGTTGACCAGTGTGTCTGTGGGGCCCAGGTGCATGATCCCTTCAGGAAATTACCTCCAAGTCTTTACTTTTGTTATATGACACAAAAGCTAATATAAAAAGTAAATATCTGGGAGATAATTTCACAAAACGTGCCAGAACTATACGGTTTGCAACATTTGAAATGAGGGCTTAATCCTGACATTCCCATGCTCCTGTGGTTCTCACTGAGCTACAAATAACCATGTTTTAATTCTATAATTAACTTTATATTACTGCTCAGGGAGAAACAGCTGGTCAGGGACCAATTGAGGGCTTAGAAACGAACCAAAAACAAAATGCAATAAACCAGAGTTACAGAGAAATTAAGCCTTTGTTGGTTCTCTTCAGCTGCCTGTGTTTTATTGTATTGGCTGTTAAACCAGTCAAGGGAAACTTTTTAAAGGAAACCACAACAGCCTTGGACACAAATTACATCTTCATGCAGGGTCACAAACATATTTAAAATGTGTGTGTGTCCCTGCAATAAGGTTTAACTCGTTTCCATTGTTCTCTGTAACTTGGTAACCAGAGTTTTACTCGGTGTGTGGTGCACTTTAAAGCCTCAAGTTGGACAATCAGACTTTACAGTGTGTTTGAAAAGCCCACACACCAACAACTGGTAAGCTATTTTTTTTTTTTTAAATGACTCATATCCTTAGGTAATAGTGTCGTTTGATATTATTTGGGATTTGATGCCAACGATCTTTTCTCTAAAGGTTACCTCAGTAGTGGATTTGCCATGAGACCTGGGCGCCCTCATCAATCCAGTGCTCTGCCCTCTATTTGGGATGCACACTTCTTACCTGTTGATGTCAGAAAGGTACTTTAAATAACCCACTCATCAGCACTGGGAGTTTCTTATTTTATCCTGCTGTTATCCTGTTGAATGACATTTTATTCAGGAATGAATCAGGTGTCAAGAACAAGTTTTTATTGTGGTCCAGTACATGACATTACAGATTTCTCACTTGTCATGTGAGTAAACAAACAAGCTGCCAGAATGAAGCATCTCGTCCTGAATAGATGTTCCCATTCAGTGTCATTAAGTGGCTTTATTGTCTGAGATCATGGCCAAGCCAGTACTGTTACAGTGTGTACCAAGACCCGTTGGGTTCTCCGTGGCTCCGGTGATGATATTATCTACTGGCTCGGTGACCGAATGTTGTGTAATCCTCCTCCTATTGTGTCTTTTCAATTGTGGCCTTGTTTATGTGCCCCTCTCTGGTATTCACTGCTGTCTAGAGGCCTGAAGCCGAGCTATTCATGAGCTGTGTCTGTCCTGGGGGTGAGAGCTGCATTATTACGTCTGAGGTAGCTCAAATACTTGTGTTCAATAGGAAAAGTTGAATTTAAAGAGCTGGCAACAAGTTGAGATGGTCGGCTTGGTTACAAGTGGAAACACTTTATCCGAACTCAAGGTCTCTCTTTTCAGCTCTGTCTTTTCATCCTCTGCCCACAAACTGTTCACACCTGAAACATGTAATGGCTTTTCTATTTCTGTCTGCAATGTCTCTTCCCTTCTCTCTATGGATCCGGCTGCAGGCTTCTGTCCACCTCTCTGCAGTGTCCTGATCACTGTCTAGCAGGGTGACGTGGTACAGCAGGACAGCTGCATTATCCTCCACTGATTTATGGTGGCAGGGAGCGCAGATGGACGCTGCCTTCGCCCCGTCACTGACACTTTGCACACAGCAGTGAGAGCAAAAAGAACGGCAGGTCCCTTTTGGCTCTGCCACGACAGCATCGCTGTGGCAACGGAACTGATAAATCCCACGTTTCCAGCAGCTTTTTGTGAGAAAAGACAAAGCAGACACTTCCTGACCAGACTCAGCCCATAAAACTTCAGTAATGTGGTCATTCAGTGGCAGGAACAAGGCATTTCCCAGAGACAGGCTGACCTCAGAGAGAAGACTTTAGATCAGAGAGTGCAGTCCTCCCATAAAAGCTCAAGCATGTTTCATTCTTCATTTAAGGGTTATAACAGGGAGCATGTTTTTCTGTGTAGTTAATCTGCTTTGGCATGCATGCTGTTAACTCCCATTAGCCTTGCATTCTTTGATAACATGCTCCACATTTTGCATTCATCTTATATTTTCTCTTTGTACTCTGGGACAAGGCAACATTTGCCTAAGATGTAGTAGTTGAAATCTGTCTCTAAAACCTCTGCAACATCTGTTGGGTATCAGTCTTAAATAAGGATTAAATAAGGACACCGTTGCTTAGGGCAGATCACAGCCTTACAAAATAGATTTCTAGAGAAATGCAGGAAATAAGGTGATGCTTTGTAGGAGAGGAGGTGGGCATATTCCTCCTGCGTATCTTCTTTTTTTTTTAGCTGGGTATTGCAAGAACACAATGTCAGGCTGTTGTGTGGGAGGTTGCTTTTGGCAGACGAGAGGGATTACCAAAAATGCATTCTTTTTTTTTAATCTTCAGGCAAGCTGACTGATTCACTCCCACAGCATCTAAATTGGGTTTTCACTGTTGATAGGCAGGGGATGAAGTCAGAGCTGAGCTCCGGAGGAGGAGGAAGGGAATGCACGAGAAAGGTCCAGACCCGGACCAAGAGGCCAAGGCCCGGCGTCATGCTCACCTCGAGCAGGTTGATAAATACTAATAAAATGTTTAACACACTTTCATAGTCATAAAGACACTTGTTCTGCTGCCAGTCATCAGCAGAGAAGACACAACAATGCAGTGAGAGAACATTGTATAAAGAAATATACACTGCTTTTTGATCAGTAATCAATAATTTCATCATCTGTAGTCATTACTGAAGCTCTGCTCTCTGCCTCCATACTAAAGTGATGCTTCCTTTTACCTCATTTCCCCTTCAGTTAGTGTCTTTGTTTGTCCTCCAGCTCCATCTAGAGGCCTACAGGAACATGCACCGTCTCCGGGATGCTCTATGCAGCCGCTATGCTGCCCTGCTCAAAGACAAGGTCCACTCACAGAGACTACTGCTGCAGCAGCAGAGAGACGAGACAGCCAGAGCAAAGTCACAGAGTGAAACTAAGCAGGTAAATCATTAAATCTTAATGTCAAAACTGAGGGTTTTGTCTGAGTCATGTGCATGAATTGCAGAGGTCAAAATCTGTCTGACATTCACATTTAATGGTTTCACAACTTATATTATCTTACAGGTTATATTCTTTGATATATTAAACTCATAATATTCAATACATTAATCGTTGCTGTCCCTGATATCCCCCAACCATGTTGAACTTTTTTCCCAGTTTGTTGTTTCTATTGGTTGCCTGCAGAGTGTGTCACACCATTACTACCAACTACAACCTGAGGGGGCAGAAATCAGCTTCAGGGCCACGTGTTGATCTGCTTGGCCCAAGATTCTGTGTATAAATTAGTTTGTGGTAATTTCATTAAACACATTTTATTTAGAAATATTGTCTATATGAGCACAATATAAACTGAAACAATAATAAGTCTTAATATTAAGATTTTGACACAGGGCCCCTCTTCAAGCATTAGTTGATATTGTACTTTATGGTGCAAATCTGTAACATTCTTAACACATTTGCAATCAACCAAAATACCCAAAACAATCTGCTATGAAATTAATTAGCTTTCCAGTCTTGACTATACTTCCTGTTTTTCTCCATACACTACAACCAGGGGTCAGCGATTACGTCTATTTATGGGCTGTTTTTTCAGCATTTTTCAGTGTGGGATTGTTTTACAGGCTCAGTGGAAACACAGGCCTGTAGGCCTATATATGTTTGTCATGCTTTTTGTTTGTTTCTTTATTTTTCATTAATTTAAGAATAAAATTGATTTATAAAATTGTTAGTTTTGAGACTTTATCTCAGGGCATGCTCTGTTTAAATAGCCAGGCACAGAGTTGTGGTTTGCATGTCTCTCTTCATGTGGGGGGGCAGTAGTAGGTGTAACAAGGTCATATTTATTGGGATTTTCATGAGTTTGTATCTTCGGGAGGAAAAGTTTTGATGTAAACGATAAAAGTCAAAACTTCAGCTTTCATCAGGGGGCCTGTGTTCTGCTGCAGGGCCTGATATGGCCCGCAGGCCGCTGTTTGCCTACCACTGTGTCTGGGCTCAAATACACAACCTTGTAAATCAAAGCCTCCCTGTTTTCACTACAACACCTCCACTTTCTCTTTTACTCCTCAAGTAACACGCATATCATTAAAACAAATGCAGCTCCTGTTTACAACTTAATCATGTGAGTCTTTAAGTCCTGCACAGTAACACTGTTGATGAATGTGACTTCTGTAGCAACTGTTGTTATAATTTATTCAAATGTTAACTTGCTGCAGATGAAACTAATAATTTGCAAGTGATGTTTGAGCAGTTAATCAAATCTATGGAAGCAAAGAAATGCCGTAATAATTAAAACAGCAGAATATCTAATAGTGGAAATTAATAACTACGGAATAATTAATGTTGAAATGTAAAAAAACACTGACTTTATAGCATTGAAATATTTTATTTTGAAAACCATCTTATTTGAGATTACACTGTTTGAATTAAGTAATTTTGTCTTGCCATTTCAAAAAATTCATCACTACAAGTGACCCCTTTCACATTGTGACATTGTCTTCACATTGTCATTTGATACATTCTCATTATAAAAATATCAGTTATAGTCGCTTTAAATAACGCTTTTTGAAAATTGGACATTTTAATTTTCTCTCTTAATTGGTGAACTCTTAAAAATACTGAAAAATCATGTTTTGAAATTGCACCACCTGAAAGTTATGGAGGACGCAACCTGCCAAAATCAAAAATAAATAAATAAAATAAATAAATACATTTAAAAATGAATAAAAATAGATACATAAATAAAAGGTAAAAATAAATAGAAGAGTAAATAAATATGGGAATTATTACAAATGTATGAATAAATAAAAGGTAATGTAATATTAATGTAATAAATTAAGAAGCACATTAAATCATAAATATCAATCCATGACACATTTTTATTAGTTAATTAATGGCTACATTTATTTTTAATATTACTTTTTGCTACATTTAGTGACATATTTATTTATCGAATCATTTATTTATTATTAATTTTTATTTTGGCAGGTTCCGTCCTCCATACAATGTACCCTCTGGAAATTTGAAAGTGCAAATTCAAACCACAAAATTAAAAAGTTGATTTTCAAAGTAAAATATGTCAATGCTATGATTCCAGTGGTATTTAAATATCAACAATAAGGTTTTAGTAATGGTGACATTTCACAATGAGGTATTAAGTTGTTTAAGACTCAAATTAACATTCTTTCACTTCTTTTTTCCTTTTATGTTTTTCTTTTTTTCCTAACATGTAGTTTCCTGTTCTTGTGTCTAACTCTCCCTCTGCCGTAGCTGCTCTGATTGACTTTGATTTTGACTGTCTCGTCTCTACTCTGACAGGGTGTGAAAAGAGCAATAAGCTTTAGAGAGTGCCTGCATAGAGGGGGTCTAACATGAGAGAGATCCTGTCTTATCTTCCCCTCCTGTAAAAGAGGAGCTTCTTTAGGAGGTTGTAATTGTCCTCTCTAATGACTTGCACTTGGTGGGGAGGAGACAAAAAGAGCACAATAAAGGACTATAGAGGCCCTCCAGTAGGACTCCTTTGCTTCAAATTGCTGAGCAAATGAAACTACCCGTTGTTTCCTCAGCTCACAGATCGAGAGGCTCTGTCACAGACACAGAGGTGAGGC
The DNA here is from genome assembly GCA_916700685.1 of Adelosebastes latens. Classification (NCBI taxonomy): domain Eukaryota; kingdom Metazoa; phylum Chordata; class Actinopteri; order Perciformes; family Sebastidae; genus Adelosebastes; species Adelosebastes latens. The sequence goes on along the minus strand of CAKAKR010064921.1, from coordinate 51,185 downwards.
AGGACCAAAGCAGGCAAAGGCAAGGACACCTGCTGAGGCCTAATTGGTCCGTGCTGCTGTTAATGGCTTCCTGTGGCTGCGTGTTTACTTCTCATTTGTTCTGTGTACTCTGTTTCCCAGCCCCTGAAACAAGGGAGGCTCACTTTAAATCTTTATTCCCACAGCTCTTCGTCTCTGTCCTCCTCTGGCTGTCTGTCTCCTCTTTTCTTCTGCAGAAACAAAAGAAATTGTCCTTCTCCAAGCTGCAGCACAATGACTCCTACCTGAAGTCCCTCCCAAAAACCAGCTATTACCTGGTAGGTTATGCCCCCAGCACTGAAACACCTGACTTTAATCCACTCTGTCATTGATTTATATTTCATCCTCACCGTGACATTCATCATAGTTTTCTGTCACACTGTCTTTTCTGAGATATTTGACCTCCAGAAGCAGTTAGCTGAGCGTGGACACCTGAAAACCCACCACGACTTGGAGGACTTTTATAGGTGCATCACGTATAACCGTCACCCATCACAGTTACATACAATCTTGGAGGATGTCAGGATAAGGAGTTGAGTTACAGATTGATATTAAAACCTTCTTTATATATCTATTTTGGAAAAAAAGCAGTAGATATGACTTTGTATGTGCAATGTTAACAGTGCTGGAGAGCAGACCTGCAGCTGATTTGATGACTCAAAACAAGACATCAGAAAAACATCCCTGCACCGCTGAAGATAGAGGACATGAGGACCACTCCAGGTGGAGAATACCTACACTGTAATAAGTCTGAATTTGTTTTAAATTTGCTTGTGTATTGACCCCTGCCTAATTATTCTTTTCGATTAATTATCTCAGCTGCTTTCATTATAAAACCTGCAACATTCAGTACTTTTAAAGCAATAGTTTGACAGTTTGGGACATAAGCCTATTTGCTTTCTTACGGCAGCGTATTACTGCCACACCAGAAAAAAAAAAAACGGATTAGTATCCTGTTATAATGTGAAACTTTTCATGTTAAAACGTGATAACTAATTGTTATAACATACATAAAACGTTATAACGTGAAACATTATAACAATATAAACATATAACAATATACTAAGTTATAATGTTTTAACATGAAAAGTTTCATGTTATAACAAGATAAATAGCATCATGTTATAACAAGAAAAGTTTCTTATTATAACATGAAAAGTTTGTATGTCGTAATAATGCGAAAATATCTTGTTAGAATGTTTTTTTTTTCTTCTGTGGCAGAAATACGCTGCCATACTTTCTTGCCGAGAGAAAGACGAGAAGATTGATACCACTCACTTATTTGAGAGTGGTGTCGATCTTCTCACGCTAACGCTAGCTCTACGCAAAGAAGCAAATACGTATATTTACCAAAATGTCACACTTTTGCTTTGAAATGACACAAAATACAAGCCCTGAGTTTATTTGACAACAATGTTAGGCAACAGCATAAAATGTCCATCTGGTACGAACATATTTGTCAAATAGACTTGAAGACTTGCAGTATATTCTGTATATTCGAGGTTTTATGTGTCAAAGATACAGCGGGTGGTGTTGTTGGTGGTGGGCCGGCAGTGAGATGGTGCTCAGCTGTTGAGGCCTCTGGTCTAAAACTGTGAGCACTCTGGATCTGTGTTTGCGCTGCCTTTAAGAACAAACACCGACTCCACTGGAGGCTTGTTTAGCATGGACCCTCCTGGAGGAGAGAGCTGATTACTCACGTACAAGTGAGATGACCAAACACAATCTGACCCCGCTGTTGTGGAGACTCACCTCCTCGGACGGTCGCTTTGACTCTGACAAACATCGTCCAGGGGAAAATGTCGTAATTATGTCCGCCACAAAAGAGATATAGCAATTGGGCCAGTGGTGTCACTTCATGCCAGCACTGCGAGCAGATGTTGAACTGTTTGGAGAGTTTCCAGTTTGGGCTTCCAGGCAAACAGATCTCCATTTAACGAAGAAGTGGCAGAGATTATCTGAGAGCCTGTTATACTGTGGTTCAACTCATCACTAGTTATACGAGCATTACGCTTCAGTTTTAAGAAACTTTATTGAAGAGTTTGCTTACTCTTCAGCTGACACTTGAACTGACATCGTCTTTCAGTTTATACGTTTGAACCGCCACTAATGTTTTTCAGGACTTCCACTTCAATTTGTCACCTTATATCAACTGACATTTCAACTTCTTACAGTGCTTAAACTTTTCAATTCCTTTTAGCACTTTGACTTCACTTTGCACTTACACTTGAATTGATTCTTCAACTTCATTCAGCGCTTAGACTTAAACTGAAACTTAAGCTTCTTTCAGCACATCCATTTTAACTGTTTTTTTCTGTAACTGTAGATCGACTGCCACTTCAACTACAACTTCCCTATTTCAACCTTGTTCAACTATTTCAAGTATTTCAAATCATACATTTCAGCAGTGAAGTTACGCAAAGTTATGTCAGAAAATGTTGCCTTTTCTGTTTTAAGTTACTGCAAAACCACAAAATCTTACCAAGTCTAATTGTCTAATTACTAGTCAAAGTATCTCATAACACTTAAGACCCAATCAACCAACAAGTAACATTTCAGTGAGATCTAGGGACTTATTTTCAGACAATGTATCTTGAAAATCTTGCTAAGTGAAAAAATACTACTTTTGAGCATACAACACTTCCTAATACTAGTGACATACTGTATACCTCAAAATGAGTTTTCCCAGCTAATTTCTAATTTCTAATTCTAATTTCCCAGCTTGTATTCCTTTTTATTTATTTTTTTTACTTATTTTTGAAGTGGCCTTGAGTGGTCATGAGCAAAAAGACACATTGAAAGCACTTTGAAGTATATTCCACATAAGAAAACTCTCAAAAGCTTCCCTTTTCCCCTAATCTCTGCAATTGTCTCTTTATAACATAACACTCAACAATTGGAGATTAATGCTGAAATGGAAATTTCACAAATGATACTTTGCCGGTGATCTCCGAGGCATGTTGTTCAGATCCACTTTACATTTTTACACCTGCTCACATCCCCCTCAGTGTCCTTTGTGTTTACATGTTGTGAATGTATAACAGAACAGTGTCACCCTTGTTAATCAGGGCTGGACTCTGTTTAGTAGGAGCATGTATGATGTTAGCACGAGGCTTCCACCGTCAAACAGCACGCTGGCTTGGGGACATTAGGAGCTCGGTAAGAAGGCGAGTGAAGGATAGCGCTGACAGGTCCTCCATCGGTGTGAAATCTCACCGCTCTACAGACAAACATGGCAAGACAGCGCCACCCCTACGCCCCCTAACCCGACTGTGCCACAGGCACATTCCCCACATCCATAAGAAATACCCAAAATAAAAGCAATTAGAGCTGAAGCCAATATGGAGTCCTTGTTTATGCTTTTAAGTAATGAGCCAATTCATCCAATCTGTCCTGCTTTGTGGCTATTTATACGTTTATTATTAGCTGCTATGATTTATTGGACAGTTGAGGCTGTAATTTGCTATCTTTGTGGCCATCTGGTCATGGTCTCTTCAACATGTTGAATTTCACAGGTCTACAAAATTAGATTGACCAGAACATACCATGTCTATTACTATAAATTGACTTCAATGAGTGGAAAATGTACATAAGACAGAGGTCTGGTTGCCTCTTATTTTGTAGCATCCTGCTAGGAAACATTTTTAATTAGTTTTTCAAGCTTCTGCAGTGTCATCTGCCACCATGTCAGCACTAATATTGTACATATATGATCCACATCCTCATTCCTCCACCTGCAGCTCTTGCTGTGTTTGTATAGATCTGTTACCTGCTGCACTGTGCTGTGAGTAAACGCTGCCTTGCTCAGGAGTCCTCCCTGGAGCCAGTTTGCACCCAGCAGACAAAGTGTGTTGTCACCTGAGTGCGCAGTGTTATTGGGTGTGAGCTGCACCACACTATGGCTACTCTTGAGAAGTAGCACACCATTAGGAATATATTAACAACCTGACATTTGTGTGCAGGTCGGACATCACAGCAAGTTGACCGGACGATAAATATCCTCAATCCTTATACATTAGGTTAAATTGATGATTTATGGTTTCCTGTTGATGGCCCTTTTTTCTTCCAACTGTAAAGTTTAATATTTTTCTAATGTGTGTGTGTGTAGGTTATTAGAGCAAGGGTCTGGTTCAGGGGAGAGTTCGGCGGAGCTGAGAGTCGGTGGCAGCCAGGAGAAGGATGAAACTGAGCAAATGTTTCCCAAGGTTAGTGTCAAAACCACAGGGGCAGTAATCCCACTTAACAAGGGCAGTGAGAGGCAAACGCACCTGGAGCAGTGATCACACAACTGCCTCCTCAAACCAACATACATAAACCCACACTGATAGAAAACACTCAACAGTTACACACATTACTGTGGGCTTGATCATATATTTTCATTCTCTTTGCGTCCAGCTTCCTTTTCAGTTCCTCTATTTACTCTCACCATATGTAAGAAACACAGTACACTTAAACAAAATGTCAAAGGTGCTATTGATAACATTGATAACATTCAGCGACTAGATGTCGCATTCTCCCTCCCCTGTTCAATTAGATTTACTTCACAACAAGTCGTTGCCAGGCACTTACCGTCAATCTCAGCCATTTATCCGTATTTACCACACTAACTGACGACCCAGAGATACCACATGATACCAACGTTGTTTTACTATTGGCTCACAAGCCTTGTTAGAAGTGGAAACCGTCAGATATCTTCCACAGATATAAACAAAACATTCATTTTGGACCCGCCAAACTTTTTCAAATGATTAATTCACAATTACAATTTTTTTTTTTTTTTCGGAAAAGCCATACTTTTTTCTGCACCTTTCTAAAGGCTCTATGGATATTTTTTGTTTAGTTTAGTTTTTTAATATTTTTCTACATAAAAATGTTATCAGTAAGACCTTTAAAGTAATAGTTTTCAAATGTTGGGAAATACACTTATTTGCTCTCTTACTGAGAGTTAGATGAGAAGATTGATAGACTACCGCTTTGTCTGAGAGTATCTATCTATTCACATCTAACTAACATAACTATTCATTTAAATATTTAGGCAGTAAATCAGAGTATGATTGTAGCTTGTGTCAAGGAAAAGGCTCACCGAGCTGTTACCCAAAGAGCGAACAGAAGACTTGCTTAAAGCTAGGGTTGGTAATCTTCTTCAAAAACATATTTTGTTATATGTGTTGAAATTCTTTAAAAAGTTCTTTAGAAATGTATTGAATCCCGACAGCAATCAATAAATCAAATGCTCTGATGAAAAAAAGAAAAAAATCTGGTATCTGTGGCTGTGGCTGTGGCAGGACTGTAATACATCTGTCCAATCCTTTAATTCGGCCTGAATGATATGATTGGACGGGCTACCTGCCTGCCTGCGTGCACTCTGCCGTGCACTCTGCCGTGCACTCTGCCGTGCACTCATTGTGCGTCACCAGAGTCTTCCACTCAATAGCCATGTTTGCCGTTCACATTCATTATGATATGTTTACGTTCATTATGATAATTGTGGGGGAGTGGCTTTGGAGGAAGGCCTGAAGGGACGGGCTGTCAGTGTTGCCGACTTGGCGACTTTCTCGCTAGTTTTAGGGACGTTTGGAGCTAGTGCTGCTATCTACTTTCATGGGAAAAGAGTTGGTAACACTGGGCTGGGTTATTATCGGTTTGATAATTTTAAAAAAATGTAGCATACTCTTGCTAGTTTCTTAAGATTACCAACCCTGGCTTTAAGTTTATTGCTTCTAATATGACATTTTAGCGATTTTTAAAGGAGGCAGAAAAAGAATATTAAGAGGTGATAGAGGCCTAGAGAACATTATTTCAAATCTTTACAGTGATATCAGAGATCAGGAGAGAGGCCGGTGAAGAGACTCAGAAAAGTGAGAACATTGGAGATGAGGTTATGCTCAGGTGCTGAGACGAGCATATACGAACAAACACGTAGGACTCATTTTTCTCTCACCTCTGTGTCAAAACGGACCTGAGCAAACAGAGGACGAGCCTGGCCGGAGGGAGAGCAAACAGTGGTCAGACAGGACCGGTGAAAGCCAGCAGGCATGCAGGAGCATTACTCACCGCAGCTCCAGGCTGACACCTCAGATCCTCCGCTGCCGGAGAGGCCTGCCACCCCTGTTGACATCCTTAGGGTGTCGATCCAGGGTTCAGGCTTTGAGTGTTTGTGAGGCACCTACAGTATGTGTGGGAACACTTAACTTTCTTGTTTACCTCACATTAATATGTACAGAGAAGGGATACAACTATGTTCCTTTCTAACCTTATAAAACAGTGTCAGTGAGGTGTTAAGATAAGATAAGATATTCCTTTATTAGTCCCGCAGTGGGGAAATTTGCAGTGTACAGCAGCAAAGGGGATAGTGCAAAAAACAAGATGCATCAGCTAACACAGTAAAAAAGAGCTAAACAAAGTGTAACAAAATATGAACCATTTAAATAGAAGGAAGTATAAAAATAGGAGCTGTATATACAGTATTGACAATAAACAGACTATTAACAAAATTGCACAAGTGGAAAATTATATTGCATAGTGAGAATGAAATTAAACTCCACCTGAAAATATTATATTGCACAGTATGAGTAGTAATAATTCAACTCTATGGTAATTTTTGAGGTCATAATTTTGTTTTTGGTTGAATCATATTACATTATATTGTCATGTTCTTCAATTATTTAATCCACTGTGATAAATGAATGAGAATGTATTAAAGGATAATACCAGTGTGTCAGCATCTTTAGCCCATTTACTACAAATTATATAGTTTATGTGACTGTTTTCCAAAGTGCTTTAGATATTTCAATGTTTTTTTCACAACATGAAGGTTGCCACATGGCTTCCATTTATTTCAATATTCAAATCAGCGAGCAGTGAGACTTGAAACTTTGTTATTGAATAGAAGTTTACATTTTTCAAAGAAAACTACAATATCATGCAACAATGCCAAACTATGAAGTACAATGAACTATAAGTACAATTAAAGAAGATGTTAACAGTAACATCATAACTTTAGCAAGTTTGTGCCTCATAAAGTTGATTTTCATAGCATAACTGGGTCAAATGGATATCAGTGGTGGCCTGGAGGGGGAATGCCATCATTTTTAATCCAGTATACAACACAGTAAAGTAAAATGATTTGTAGTAAATGGGATCAAAAATGCAAAAAACACTGTTATAGTTCTTTAAGCTTTAAAAAGAAGCAATGTCAATGCAGACTTGAATGGGAAGTTTATTTGAGTTGCACCTGCATCTTATCCTTTGATGATACATACTGTAGATGAAT